>BLKR01002767.1:0-67500 GCA_011170035.1 Teleogryllus occipitalis
TAGCCGGCCACACGAGCCCAGGTAAGCAAAGGTAGGTCTGGGAGACCGGGTTCGGTGCAATATAAACTTTTGTTCCTGAGGCAACATTGAAGCCTGTAGCAAATCCATTTTTAATGTAACTTCATTATCTGTGCACGTCTTCTAGAATTCAGTGGGAAATCCATTTTTAATAGAAATGTGTGATACTTTAGTAGAGGCGAATATACCGTTCGAAAAACTGCAAAATTCAACGTTTAAAGACTATCTAGACAAATATAAAAGACAGAACATCCCGGATCCATTCAAATGAAGAAAAAATTATCTTCCTTATCTTCAGAAATTAGAATCAGCAGGTCTTCCTCTAGTGGAGTCATTAAAAATCGTTTCAGACGTTAAAGTGTCTGGAATTAATGTGTGGAAATGTGGGTGAGACTATTACGGAGACACTTTTGGACCAACTGGCCTAAATTTTTGGACTGAATTTAATGTTAAATTCAAATTGTGACTTGAAATTTCCCCAAAATGTAAAAAAACATATCTGCGGAGAAAAATCAGAAAATACAATATTTGCTTCGATTTTGTCTTTGAAGTACGGTCCAGTTACGTTTTATGACGTAAATAGTAATTTTCTGCATTAAAAAAATGTTTTTTCTTAGAAAAAAACGAATTGTGACGTCGTGGTGTGAAGAACAACACAGACACGGAGTTCTTTGTACAAGTTTTTATTTAAAATTACTTATGTTACAATATTTACACCCTCCTCCGGAAACTACCGTTCCTGAGGCAAGCCGCCTCAGCCTGACCCAGCGTGCCCCAGCGTGCTGACCTGTAGCACCGCTCCTGGCATCTGCCGTAGCCACTCTCGCAACCTGCGACTACCCTTCACGGATCAGCATATGCCTCCGCACCGCGATTCGGCCCAAACTCGAATGCCAATCGCCAACACTCCACCGGCGTCTCCAGCGAGGAGTCACGTGACAGACCTCACACGCTGAAGACCCGCGGACCGCGTCACCTCATTACCGAGTTTTGGGCCGGGCGCACAAAGGGGTCCGCCGACCAGCTGCAGACGATCTGTCCTCACCCGTCCTTCTGCGCTAGCTGACCGCCGGATGTTCCCCGCTGGCTTCCACCCTCGGAGCGGCCGCTCTGGATGCACCGCCAGCCCCACATCTGGACCACCCCCTCCCACACCCCGGCCCGCGCCTTGTGCGGTCCGACGACAAGTGAATGCTACGACGTTACAATCTCTCCCATACTTGGGGCGGAATTTTTTTTCGCAGACTTATTTAGTTACAGAGAAAAAATTCCTTGGATTGTACGCCGATCTATTAATTCCCTGGACTCGTAACCTTTTGTTTTTTTCACTAGCTATTATCACCTAATGACTATATACAATTTCACCAATTTTACCACCATACACAATTTTACATAGTCAATGTACGTTTATATATACACATCTTGCCCTCAATTTGCAATAAACATTTTTTATGACTTTGTCCCCCAAAATACAACAACATAAGTACATAACTCTGGAAATCACCAGTTGCCCTCAAATTTACACAATGTTCAATAATTTCAGTGCCGGCCGTGACTAACATTATTGGCCTTATCAATATTACATTTACAATATTTATCTGAACATAACCTTGGGCAACTATATTAACACTACCACAAACCTTTGTACTTAAAATTAAAAAAGACATTTTACATAAATCAGTGACACTCTTAAACTATGGTATTTACAATTTATACAGTTGCACCGTTTTTTGTACATTTTAGTTCCACTGTCGTGGTGCCCTCTTGCACTCGCCTAGGTCACTCCAGGCTAGTACACGCGACTCAGTGAATCCACTTTTTACCTGCTCTGTCCCCTTTTTATATGAGATGGTGATGTATTGTTGCGGACGTCGAACCGTTCCACGAATTCGGCCGTCAACGCCCTCGTAAAGCCTGTTGTTATATCCGTTGGAACTTCCCTCGGAAACCCTAATCTGTGAATTAATTTTGATGATACTTCGATGACTGATGCTGACGATAAATCTCTACAGGCTTTAACTTCTGGAATTTTGGACGTGGTGATGATATCCTTGTTCCCCACCTTTGATTCTAAAAAGGGCTCACACGCCTGAATTTTACCCTTGTCAAATACTACAGGAACGACGGGAACGAGTTTCAGCGGTGATTTCGTTTTCCCTCCTGCCCGACCTATCTTCTGGCAGCTGTCGCAATTGCGTACGTAAGTCTCCATGTCTTTAGAACAATTCGGCCAGTAACAATACTTAGCCATGGAGTCCTTACTTTTTGCTATCCCTAGATGCGCATTCGCCATTTCGTGACAGACCTTCAACGCCGTACTACGGTAGATTTCTGGTATTACAATCCTTTCACCGCTGGACCGAAACAACAAACCGCCCTTTTCAAAGTAGCCACTTTTTTCTGAACCGACTCCCCTGGCTAGCTCCCTTAATCTTTGGATTTCCTCATCTTCCTGTTGCGCGATTGCAAACGCCGGTTTCTCTATTTTTAGCAGATTTACTATGCCTGCGTCTAACTCGGCCACGTCGCCTTCCTCGTCGGCATCGCCCGTCAACGCTTCCGCAGCTCCGTCCGTGGCGTTATCAGACGCCGGCGGCTGCTGCTCCCGCTCTTGGCGTTCCGGTGAAACCGTACGCGTCTTTCTATGATTCTGTGACCTGGTCTGTACCGAACATGCTATTTGTGGTTCAACAAACCCCCCTTTTACCTCATCCATCAAGGTGGCCGTACGGTTACTTAACAAATAGTAATCGAGCTGGCAATTACTATTTGCTACGGCCGCCTTTGTAACAAACCTGCCGAAGGGCCCTTCTAACGTGACTCGCGCGACCGGCAGCTTCTTTGGTTCTGCATCGAGAGGTTGCATGACCCAAATAGATTCCCCGGTCATTAGGTCGTCTGTCACATGTTTGCCACTAATAAGATCATAAGTAGCACCACAATCACGAAGTATTTTAACGGGGAAATTATTTACCTTTCCGACACATGTGAAGGGATTCAAGAATGCCTGCCCTTGCGTGTCGGCCACGTGATTTATTATTTCCACGCTCCTCCTCTTCGTGCATTGTCTTCGAAAATGTCCTGGTTCCCCACACTTAAAACAGTTGGCCGCCTTCGGTCTTTCAAACTCGGCCGTATGGTTAACCTTCGATTCCGGCTGTTTCGTGTCTCGCGGCGCATCTTCCGCCGCCTGTTTCAACCGTTTAACCTGCGTGTTATCGTTGCCAGTCAACTTAGAGAAACAACGTTTCCAACCTGCGCGATTGTTCTCATATCTATCTAGTTTCTTTGCTAGCTCGAGAGACGCCGCAAGATCTCCCCACTCATCGATAAAGTGGTCACGCATTTCCGCCGGTACTCTCCGCTTTAATTGGTCCGTTACCATTAAATCTAGGAGCTCGTGGAATTCAGTTATCTTAAGCCCCGCCACCCACTCTTTGCAATAGTTACTTAATTCCCGTGCGTATACGTTCCAAGTAGTTCCAGCACGTCTTTGGTGTGACGTAAATAACTGTCGAAACCTTTCGGCGTTAAATTTAAACATTTCTAACAGCCGAGTTTTCGCTTCCTCGTATTCTACGCCACCCGTTCCCGAATCGAGCATCAACCAAGAATTTACCTGATTAGGCAACAGTGCCATGAGATTTGTCACCCATTCCGATTCCGGTATTCCTAATTGCCCTACCTGTGCTTCGAACACACTCAGGAACATCGTAATATCATCGTTTTCGCCTTTAAACCGATCCATGACATTTTTAACTTGAACGGTTGCCTTCGTTGTGGTACCGGTACTACCTATCGATTCCCGCGTCGTGGTTGTCGTAGTGATACGCAACCTCTCTAGCTCATGCTGTCTGTCGCGTTCCCGCTCCTGTCCCTCGCGTTCTTCTGTGAGAGTTTCCTTTGTTGCTTTAGCGAGTTCCCGTACAATTTCCTCCTCATATTCCGCGCTATTGACAATTATTTGCTTTAGTGCAACAACCGTTTCATCACCTGAAAGCGTTTCCCCCATTTCCTTGGCCACTCGCATCAGCACCTCCTTCCTGAATCCCGCAAGATACGCCATACTGCCTGAATTAATCCCGGCGAGTACAAAAAGACACACTTACGTGCAGGGAAAAACCTCGGTGCCGCTTGCGCTGTTGTGACTGTTGTGACTCAGGGTTGAGTCGGGGACACGTGAAGACGTCCGTCCTTCCTTCCTTCCTTCCTTCCTTCCTTCCTTCAAGGCCCGTACCAGTCTTCTTTCTTGATGCTCCCGTTGCTGCCGCGTAATTTAATGTTTCCTCGCGCTTCACTGGTGCCCCGAAAGCTCCTGCACAGTTCCTGCTGCTACTGTCCAGAAACCTACTGCTGCACCTTGCATTCCACGCACACGTACATCACTGTACCCACTTCGGCACTTGCTGCCGTAATTAATGTTAATTCAACACGACTCTGCGTGAATCACAATCGCGTGAATGTCCGTTGTCACAGCTGCTACCATTAAATGCTTTAATGGTCGCCTCCGCGTGAAGTCCGTTAAAACCGCTGCCACCATTTAATGCTTTAATGGTCGCCTCCGCGTGAAGTCCGTTAAAACCGCTTAATGTACTAATGGTCACTTCGCGTAAAGTTCGTTTTAACCGCTGCCACCATTTAATGTTTCCTCGTCTGTGACGTCGTCGTGGTGTGAAGAACAACACAGACACGGAGTTCCTTGTACAAGTTTTATTTAATGTTACTGCATATTACAATATGTACATTCTCCTCCGGAAACTACCGTTCCTGAGGCAAGCCGCCTCAGCCTGACCCAGCGTGCCCCAGCGTGCTAAACTGTAGCACCGCTCCTGGCATCTGGTGTAGCCACCCTCGCAACCTGCGACTACCCCACGGATCAGCATATGCCTCCGCACCGCGATTCGGCCCAAACTCGAATGCCCCATCGCCAACACTCCACCGGCGTCTCCAGCGAGGAGTCACGTGACAGACCTCACACGCTGAAGACCCGCGGACCGCGTCACCTCATTACCGAGTTTTTGGGCCGGGCGCACAAAGGGGTCCGCCGACCAGCTGCAGACGATCTGTCCTCACCCGACCTTCTGCGCTAGCTGACCGCCGGATGTTCCCCGCTGGCTTCCACCCTCGGAGCGGCCGCTCCGGATGCACCGCCAGCCCCACATCTGGACCACCCCCTCCCACGCCCCGGCCCGCGCCTTGTGCGGTCCGACGACAAGTGAAAGCTACGACGTTACAATATAAAAATGTAAAAGATTTCTCATTAAATGCAAATAATTACGCGAGAATGTCATCTTATTTAATTTGCAAAATGTGAAATTGAATAATATTCTGTTGAAATGAGTACACATGTATATTACAGCATAAATCAACTCATTAATTTTTAAAAATGCCAAAAACCTGCATAAAATGAACAGTTAAGCTGTAGAGGCTCTCTCTTGGCAATGCATGGAATCATATTCATATTAATATTGCAAAGGTTAATGTACATGGGATAGGAAAGTGTAAAACAGCTACATAAACATCAATGTCAAAATGACAAACAATTCTTAAAGAAAAATACGCTCCCAGTATTTAAGCACAAACTTTTTTGTTCACCTATGCGTTGAACGTATGCGTACGAAAAAAAGCTACGATAGTTTTTATTTTGTCATTTCTTTTCTGCTTGCAATTAATGGCTTACCTTTCGTATGGACGAACATTCAAAAGGATGAGGACAACATGAATTTTTATATCACCAAAGCATGAGTTATGTGACTTACGAATAATGATAAGGTTATAAGTAGCGAACAACAAAATTACCTATAAAACTTTTATACCTCAAAATGCTTCATTGTGTTTCCCAAGATTTTACAATAGACTTATGTCTACTTAAACTTCGGTTAACAATTAATGCTTTTAAAGACTATCGCTAACAACTGTGTAATTTCGCACAATAGGTTTCAGGAAAAAAGTCTATCACTGAAAGCATTTATTGATCAAAATAAATTGGCACGCATGACTAACTTCTGAGATCATAAACCATACAATTCATCAATTAAGCTAAGAAGAACGCTTAATAAATGTATGAGAAAACAAGTTATTACTTGGAACGTAGGTAATATAATTGCCGGGAATGACCTGATCTCAGTAAGTGAACTATGCAGTTGATCTCTACAAGATTAACAAAGGAACGACACAAGAATATACATATCCAGATACCAAGAATATGAACGCAGTTACATGATGATTCTGCAAAAAATTACCAAGGGTGCTCTCGTATTGTTAGAAAGATATCATACAGGTGCAGTTCTGTCAGTCATAATGAACGGAATATTTTTCTCAACTATTTGGATTCTCGTCTCGTCTGCTATGATAAGTCCTGGATTTGAATTAGGTCGAGATCCAGGATGGGGGTGTGGATTTTGTAACAAATCGTAAGTACTGGTAATAATTGTCACACAACTTACTATAGTTTTCGCAAGTGTACACACCAGGAACAAGAGAAATCCGGCAAGCGTATTGATGATTTTTTGCATTAATTTAATTCCGAATTTAATATTTCAAATTTGAACTCGAGTTTCGAACTATATGTTAGATGTTTATGTATAGGTTTGATATTATTTTTTCCACATTGAATCCCTATTAAAAATCTGATTGCTGGAAAATACGTATTCAAGAAGGTTTGACAACACTTTTAGGTGATATTATTGTAGGTTTTAATATTAGAACACGCACATAACATATATACTCAGTCTTCCCATCTGGAAAATCTTTCCAAATCTGAATGGAAAATAAACTTTTGTAAATGTTAGTATGTGAAGGGGCGTCATGTTGAGCATTTTTTATAACCTGAAAATAGAATAACAATTATTCATATATATTAATCTGTATCACTTTTTAATAAAATCAAATGAATTTCCTAGATGCAAGAATAACGAAACAGGCCTTATTCCTTATGATTAAATTACCATTGGTGTAATTACATATTCAATATACCTAGTGTTTCGAAACATTTTTTCATAGCATGTCAACCCACTTTATCAAATAAATCTCTCTTGAAGTTAAATTGTGACAAACTGACAATATTTCTATTCTTATATTTTCAGAGTATGCAGAAAGTTGAGAGATATAATGGAAAATGAGTGTCCTACTCCAATAAGTTGAAACATGTCTTTAATAAAAGCAAGAATTGAAATAGATATGTGTGTGATAATTCTAAGAAACTAAGAACTGAAATACACACAGAAAAATACACTCATACACATAAGCTTACATGCACATAAGCTTACATACACAAATATAAATACACACAGGTACATAAAAACACAAACACACACACAAATACACTCTTTTTCTCCCTTTCTTTCCCTTTCAATAAGGCGTTCGAGAGAAAATAATGGTATCTGGCATTTGGGACGAAATCGACATTAGTGGTATTTATAAAGCAGAGGATTATCTCTTCTTATACTTGAAGTAATTCCTATAACGGAAATCTAATGGTAGGTATATGCTGCTCGTATGCTATGACCTGTGCCGTTCTGTTCTTAAAGAAACTCGGTTTTGCCCTCGCTACACGATTGGAGATCGAAGCTCCCTATGACGAAGTAATGAAGTGCCGCAGGCTTTCATGCGGTCCCCACCCTGCGAGTGGATGAAGTTGATTGATTGATTGATTGATTAGTGTTTCCGGACGCTGGAACACAGACTGGAAACATCAGTCTGTGTGTTTAACTTATGTCACCTAAGAGATTTGAGATTTATTTGATTATTTTATGTTTCCGGGAGCGACAACTCCTAAGGATAATAATGTCTTTAGTTTAATGCATGTTATGTACCGGGGGTGATGATGTTCCTCACTGCTGGAATATGAGATCCGGCCTCAACGTAGCATCGGTTTACGGGGCTTTCCCCATTTAAATGTATCTACCAACAGGGCAACGCCCAAGCCGGGGCAAGCTGAAGCTGTGATAGCGTAGTGCATGAATGTGCAAGTGTGTGTTTGTATATGTAAAGAGAGAAAATAAGACAAAGACATGGAATGAAAGAACCTGCGCAATATTTTGCCCGTATTTAAACGCACTGCTCTGGGATTCGCCGGGAATTGATCAGAAAAGAAACACACGGAAAACTGCTGATCAGAGCGAATGACCTTTAAATTCCCCTCCAGAAAGTGACTGACTTCGACCTAAGTATATGGCTAGCGTCGAACGTTGAGTCTGGTCTGTGATGTTATATCGGCTCATAGCGCAAGGTTACCCCTGCAGAGCCGTAGGTACGAAGTGATTTCTCTCCTGCGGAAAGCAAGATTGTATGTAATGATTTTAAAGGAACCTAATCCTTGTACTACTTCTCCCATTATTCATTCCCCTACATCTGTAACCTCTCCTTCCTCACCTCCTAACACTGCTGGGACACGATACTTCCTTCGACCACGCACTCGAGGTAAAAATGAGATAAATAAATAGCAATTGCAGTCAGATGCAGCAGAAAAGCATCCGCGTAGGTACATTCAAAAGATTCAAATAATGCATCATAATGTGCAATCTCTTTCAAATAAAATTGAATTTATCGAGGCAGCATTAGAGTGTGATCTCAGTCAAATAGATGTTCTTTGCTTTACAGAACATTGGTTATCTCATAATGATATAAACACACTCCAAATTCCTAGTTTTTACCTTGCAGGATCTTATTGTAGAGCAAGGGAATCAAATAAAGGCCCTGCTTACGGAGGTTCGTGTATTTATGTAAGAAATAATATTGATTCTACCTTCTTGTCAGAATTCAATTTATATGCAGTTGAAAAGTTTTTGAAATAACAGTTGTACATCTTACTACGCTCAAAATTATTTTACTTTGCATCTACAGACCTCCAACAAAGCAAGCTTTAGATTATTTCAATTTCGTAGAAAATCTAGAGATAACTCTGAACAAAATTAGTAATCTCTCTTTTAAATCCATTGTTGTATGTGGAGATTTCAATATTGATTTTCTGAGCGAATCCCACGAAAAGAGCAGTTTCTCAATTTAATTCATTCTTTTAATTTAGATATTATAGTGAACGTACCTACACGGAATACTCTTAAATCACAAACAGCAATAGATCAAATTATAATTAACAAAACCACAACTAGATATGAAATAATAACGAATAATCTAGGTTACAGTGACCACGATGCACAAATTCTTACAATTACTAATAACATGAATACTGACACAATAAATAAACACGCATGTGCAGAGCATTTACTACAGTTAACATAAAGTTATTTACGGACTACTTGCTGAAAGAATCATGGGAGGCAGTTTATAACGCTATTGACACAAATGAAAAATATAATTTATTTTTCTCAAAGCTTTCATTTCTCTTTAACGCATGCTTTCCTATTAAAAAGAGAAAATTAAACATTTCACGAAAAAGTAATACTTGGATCACAAAAGGAATTAGAACATCGTGTAAAAATAAACGTACTCTACTTTATTTCTAAACGTCATGACGTATCTCAAGATTTCCTTATCTACTTTAAAAAATACAAAACATTGTTACGAAAAGTCATAAGGCAGGCTAAAATCATGAAAAACGATCAGGATATTTTGAACTCAAATAATAAAACAAAAGCAATGTGGAATATAATAAAAAATACTACCAAATCAACTAGAAAACCCGTAGAGAATGTTGTTTTAAAATATAACGATATAAATGTGAACGATCCGGCAACAGTGGCTAATCTCTTTAACCAATACTTTTCGAGAATTGCTGCCGATCTCACTAAGGGTTTTCAGCCACAAAATTCAAAAACAGACAGTTCACCCAAAATTTTAGACACAATGTTCGTTTCCGAAACTTCTTCCTATGAAATTCTCAAAATAATCAGTAAACTAAAAAATAAATATTCGTCCGGTTTAGATGAATTCCCAGATTCTTTGTTAAAGACTTGTGCGTATGCCATTATACACCCGTTAACTCACATATTTAATGCATCTTTATGCACTGGAACGTTTCCAGATATTTTCAAAACAGCTAAAATTAAGCCGCTTTTCAAAAAGGCAACAAAAATGAAATTCAAAATTATCGGCCCATTTCTCTTCTATCAGTTTTTCAAAAATATTAGAGAGACTTTTTTACGTACGAATGGAAACCTTTCTCACTAAACACGACGCGCTTTCAGATTGCCAACATGGATTTAGAAAATCAAAATCAACGGAAACAGCTATATTTTCTTTTCTTAAACATGTCGCCTCATCATTGGATCAAAACAAGGCACCTATTGGATTATTTTTAGATCTCTCAAAAGCTTTGGACGTCATTGATCATGACATTTTACTTTCCAAATTACCTTCATATGGAATTCGTGGTATTGCTCTAGATTGGTTATGTTCGTACCTTAAACAACGATCTCAGAGAGTTGAAATACCTTACTGGAATGATGGAACATTACGTACGCACCTTTCCGACTCTTTGCCCTTGCATGTGGAGTTCCTCAAGGATCGATTTTAGGCCCTATTCTGTTCCTACTTTACGTAAACGATATGCCCTCGACGATTCGAAACGGAAGAACGGTTCTCTTTGCAGATGATACGAACATCCTTTGCAATAAAGAAACCGTAAATAGTGCAATATCAGATGTTTCAAATTGGTTCCGAAATAACAAATTAATAGTAAACGAAAAGAAAACGGTTTTAATGCAGTTTTCCATATCAAATAAACAATTCTGTGCTCCATTGAAAATGAACGGTGTACCATTGACTGATGTTAAGGCAACAAAATTTTTAGGTCTCTCAATTCAGTCAAACCTTAAATGGAACGTCCATTTAAATGAATTGAACACAAAATTAAGTTCATTATGCTACGCGTTCAGAATTCTTGCAAATTCAGTCAGCCTTCATACTGCTCGTTGTGTATATTTCGCGAATGTTCATTCCCGCCTGAGATATGGCATAATATTCTGGGGAAATACATCTTATAGCTCCCAGACTTTTAGATTACAAAAACGAATTGTACGAATAATAACCAAATCCCACCCACGTGATTCATGTAAGCCTCTCTTCATTAATCTAGGAATTCTACCATTACCGTGTCTTTTTATTTACGAATCAGTGGTTTTTGTAAAAAATGACTTGCTCAAGGGCGGGAATATTTTTTCAGAAAATGCCGAAGTCTATTACTATAACACTCGACGTAGAAATCATATTCATCAGGTGACAGTATCAACAGCTCATTACAAAAAATTCACATACAATACATGTACATTATTTTACAACACTTTGCCAGATGACATTAAACGATTAAATTCAATAGAAAAGTTTAAATCCCAAGTAAAATCTTTTCTGCTGCATAACTGTTTCTATACAATTAGAGACTATACTGAGCATCACAAGAAAAGTAACATTAATTTTAACAATGATACATAATGCATTATTTACCATTTGGACTGTATAAATAAGTATAAACAACCTGTAACAACTATTGTACTACAGCTTCCGGGTCAAATGACCCCCATCTCGATCAGGTTTTTCGTCCAGTTTCCCTGATCCATTGAGCAAATGCTGAGATGGCCCCTTGTTTTGCTTCTGGACATAAATGTAACTTCATTTTCTGTGCACGTCTTCTAGAATTCAGTGGGAAATACAATTATTCAAATTATCGTTTCCATGTTGTCGCGGCAGGAAGTAATAAGAGCCAAAATTTATTGCTTATTTATCTTTGAAAATAGACTTTATTACATGGGAGTTTTTTTTGTTGTTTTTTCTCCCTTTCAAAATTCAAAATTTATTGCTTATTTACCCTTGAAAATAGATTTTATTACATGGGAGTTGTTTTTGTGTTGTTTTTTTTCTCCCTTTCAAAATTCAAAATTTATTACTTGTTTATCCTTGAAAATAGATTTTATTACATGGGAGTTTTTTGTTTTTTTTCTCCCTTTCAAAAATTCAAAATTTAAGTAATATATGACTTAGTGTAGGGATCACAGAATTTTGAAAATGTGCACACAATTCACTTTTCCCCATAGCACGTCATACGCAGTTTTTAACTGTTTTTTGACGTAAAATAAATAAAAAAAAATATAATTAATATATTGAAAAATTAATAGTTAAATTATCTTCAATTCTGGTTAACGTAGTGTTGAAAGTTCCTCCACTCCGAAAATTTTTGGGACTGTGTTTATGAACACTCTGGATTTCTTCCAAATGATTATTAAAGTTTTATGTAGGTAATATTTCTCGATGATAATAATTAATACAAATTTCTAAACTAAATATTTGAAAGCGCGCTGTTTATAAAAATGTGCGGAGGGAGTCACTTCTACTCGAATAGCGCAGGGGATCGAAATTCGTTGGCACTTTTCATAACCGATGAAAGGGTTCGAGGAACCAAATGTTTCATACATTTCATTTTATTATAATGCAGCACCTTATCATCATCCTTAAGGTCATGATAATATTTACTTCGAACCATTTTCAAAAAGAAAATATAGCGACTTGACGTGTGTTGAAAAAGTAGTGCTTTTTAAAACCCAATTTTTCGACGAAATTCGCAGCCAGAACTTAAATAAACCGAAAGAAAGCAAATATCATTGCATATAACAAATGTGATGAAGCACATGCACCTCGGCAACCGCGTAATACAGCCAAAAACAGTAATTCACCAGGAATCGCTTACGCGCACAGGAGAGGTTGCCACCCAACACTGCTCCGCCAAAAGTTATGACGTCATTCGGGACATATCTATACCACCACAGTCCATTTAATAACTGTATATAATAACACAGTTCCGCAGCTTCGAGCAAATTTTTGGACCTGGCGCGACACTAGCGCATCCAAGCGCCCAGTAAGCTAGTATATGTTTGTTTCTGTTCCTGGATATATAAGGTTATGTGCAGAACATTTCGAGAGAAGCCAGTTAATACTCAATTTGTGCATCTTCCGAAGAGAAATATTTAAATATAATTCCAAGAAAATATTTAAAATATTCCGAAGGAAATATATAATTGTGAGTAATTTAGGGTGCTAATTGTTAAAATGTGTGCCTCATTAAAATACATGTGTAGCAAAGGAAAACATTAGAAATTTGGAATTTATCAAAATAATTGTGTACAATAATTTCTTTGTTTTATTCTTGGATGATCTGTAAATATGAAAATGAAGGGTAAATAGAGCTTTTGTATTTATGGGAACACGGAAGGAACCTCCTCGTAGTGTTCCTGGTAACAGTAAATAAACTGGCAAATCCCTCCACTAATGTGTGCATCTTCCGAAGGGAAGATAATTGCTGTGACAGACATTGCGTTAAGACACTGATGTAATATCTAAAAAATAATAATTGATAATAAATATGTGTAATTGAAATCTAATTAATACATTTCTTTCTGTATGTACTATGCTCACACTTTTTCTTGATACCCGAGCCCCCTAGTCCTCTCTCAGCCCGGCACAGCACGGCCCGGTAGAAAACACCAGCTCCACTCGGAACGTCACGGCTCAGTTTGCAGTGCTGCCTACCTTCTTCGTTACTTGTCATTGCTATCTAGTCCAAGACACGCTATTACCTCAGTCTAATAATTGTGTCATTACGCTCAGTTTTCCGCCGTTGAAGTTGACAGCACTGCACTGCTGTGACGTAGACAGAAACTTCCTCTCCCCGCAACCCCCGCTGTGGAGTATCAAGAAAAAGTGCGCGACTAGTATGTGGATGTGTTTCATGTGATTGTTCTGTGTGTATATATACTCGCTTCTTGTTTATTTGTACAACTGTTCGCCAGAAGAAAACCGAAATATTAATTTAATTTCCACATTCTGGAGAATATAAAACCACAAAATATGAAGAAATTCCTTCTGAAACGTCAAGTGTCAGATCTCGCTCTGCCGATTTTGGAAGAAATTCTACAGGATATTAAATACTGTTCTTAGGTTTTTATACTTTTAAGCTTTCGTTAATAATAACAAATGATAAAATAAAAGTAGAATGTGAATTAGGTTTTCTAAATAAGATAATTACGGTGTCAAATTATTGATACCACAGTCTAGAAACAGTCTCGCAGCTTTATGCTTTTTTCCTATGCTGAAAATGGGCCCTACTAGCAGATGTAGCATCACTAGCGCTCCAAGTGATCAATAAGCTGGTCAGGTTCACGTACCATAGCAAGCTAGATCACGAATTTGATCCATACTCTCTGTATTAGACTGTGATACTATTGTTCCGGTAGCGTATATGCGACTCTGACAGTTTTCTCGCCACGTGCTGTACGTCATGTGATTTGCTTTGAAGCAATCAGCTTGCGAAGATTTATTTACATTCTCAGAGCCGAGTTTCATCGTTGCCGTTAATCTCACTCGCACGAAGGCGCTCGAGAAGCGCGCAGATCTCTGTCATCAGCAGTATCAGTGTGAATGAAATGTGCTTTTGCCGATGCGTGCCAGGCCAGTTGGAGTGTGACTTCCGAGCGCCGAGTGCATTGGTCCAAGGCTGTGAGGTTCGTGAGGGTTACGCCCCATACATCGCGCAAACGTGGGGTAGTGTTAAAGAGGATCGTGAATTTGTGTATGTTTTCGCGAATATTTCGAGACAGAAAAGGTGAACGGCGGAATAGTATTTATTACCTCTCGACAATGTGGGTAGAGTTGCGGCTGCACTGCAGATAGGCCCAATAGAGGACGAAGCTATCCGGACCTGACACATCAAGTTTTCAACGCGGTTTGGGAGGCGATAAGGTTCGGTTGTGTCAAAGGTTATGAACATGATGTCAAGACGTGTCATAACCTGTCGGTAAGTGTTAATGTTTTGAGATTTCTTTTATCTCTCATGTAGGCGATGCCATGCACGTGGCAATGCGTGGCAACAGTGCATCGAACTGTCAGAGTCGCTTACACGCTGCCGGAACAGTGCTACATATGTTGGGAGACGAGTCAGGAGCTTCGAGCCTGCCCCGGTTGGGGCGCTAGGTGATATCTGGTTGGAGAAAATCCCGCAAGTCGACGTCCCGGTCGACTTGCGAGCCAATCAGCAAAGATCGCCACTTCCCGCAGTAAAAAAGCATGCACTACATTGACAGGACTAATGACCTTAGCAGTTGACGCGCCCGGAAACACTAATCAAGAGTAAAAGGTATTATCTTACCTTTAAAATATATTTCTATCAATAGTGGTTATGAAGATAAAGATCGGCTAGGTGCATTCACTATTCCAGAGCTCGTGCTTCCTTACAAGTCTGTAGAAATATTTCATATTGTACACTTTTAAATATTCCTGAACATTAGGAAATCAATATCTACGGAAACAGCCATATTCTCTTTTCTTAAAGATGTCGCCTCATCATTGGATCAAAACGAAGCACCTATTTGATTATTTTTAGATCTTTCTAAAGATTTGATGTCATTGATCATAACATTTTACTTTCAAAATTACCTTCATATGGAATCCGTGGAATTGCCTTAGATTGGTTATGTTCGTATCTTAACGATCTCAGAGAGTAGAAATACCTCACTGGAATGACGGAACATTATGTACACATCTTTCTAACTCTTTGCTAATTGCACGCGTAGTCCCTCAGAGAGCGATTTTAGGTCCAATTCTCTTCCTACTATACGTAAACGATATGCCCGCGACGATTCGAAACGGAAGAACAGTTATCTTTGCGGATGATACGAACATTCTTTGCAATAAAGAAACCGTAAATAGTACAATATCAGATGTTTCAAATTCAACAATGAACAACATGAAACAAAATGACTAAATTTGAAACAAATGAATTCTTACAAATTCAGTCAGCCTTCATACTGCTCGTTGTGTATATTTCGCGAAAGTTCATTCCCGCCAGAGGTATGGCATAATATTCTGGGAAAATACATCTTATAGCTCCCATACTTTATGATTACAAAATGAATTGTAAGAATATAAACCAAATCCCACCCTCATGATTTTTGTAAACTTCTCTTTATTAATCTAGGAATTTTACCATTACCTTGTTTCTTGATTTAAGAATCAGTGGTTTTGTCAAAAATTACTTGCTTGAGGACGGCAATATATTTTCAGAAAACGCCGATGTCTATAACTATAACACTCGGCGTAGTAATCATAGTCATCAGGTGACAGTATCAACAGCTCACTACAAAATATTCACATACAATACATTACATTATTTTACAACACTTTGCCAGATCACATTAAATGATTAAATTCGATAGAAAAGTTTAAATCCCAAGTGAAATCGTTTCTGCTGCATAACTTTCTATACAATTAGAGACTATACTGAACATCAAAAGGAAAGTAACATTAATTTTAACAGTGTTATTTAATGCATAATTTACCATTTGGACTGTATAATTCTAAACAAACTGTAACAAGTATTGTACCTCGGCTTCTGCGTCAATGACCCCATCTCGATCAGGTTTTTCGTCCAGTTTCCCTGATCCATTGAGCAAATGCTGAGATGGTCCGTTGTTTTGCTTCTGGACATAAATGTAACTTCATTATCTGTGCACGTCTTCTAGAATTCAGTGGGAAATATAGTTATTCAAATTATCGTTCTCCATGTTGTCGCGACAGGAAGTGTTTTTTTTTTGTTTTTTTTTTTTGTTTTTTTTTACGAAGGACATGATGCGGGATAAGAGCCCAAATTTATTGCTGATTGAAAATAGATGTTTAATACATCGAAGCGAATATTTTTTTAACAATCCTAACAAACGCTCATTTTCTTCCTGTGTTCAAAATCCGAGTAGAATATGGCTTAGGGGAGGGCTCACAGAATTTTGAAAACGTGCACAGAATTCACTTCTCCCCATAGCACGTCAAACACAGATTTTAACTTCGACATAAAATAAATAAAATAAAAAATGAATTACCGAACAACAATATTATAATTATAATAAAGGGAAGCAAAATACAGATTATATGTGAATAATATAAAGTAAATATGCATAAACAATAAAGCATTGAAACTGTAGGCAGACAATAGTAGCAAGTATAAGAAATAGTAACAAGCATAAGAAATAGTAGAATACAATGAGTCATCGTAGATAAATTACATCTAAAATCGTATTAAAAACTAAAGGTTTTAAATAATATTCAACGATCTGCATTAATAAGGGTTTTGGAAAAGTAACTATTTGACCACATTTTGTAGTAAAGTTAAGCGTAGAAAAATACTTATCGGGTGCATCTAATTAATACAGTAGTTCATGATTATTTTCCAGAGAGCCATTTTAAAATCAGGAATTAGTGGTAACAATATTATGAAGGATAGAAAATAACTGGTTGTTTCTTGTCTCCAAACATCCATCCGGTAACTGTTTCAACAAGTGCGGGGCCTAATAAGAAAAGGATGAAGTTAATAATGATTTGGAATCACGCTGAAATGATAATTTAGAAGATGACGTGGCGGAGAATGACCTTCTAGCGTACCAGTCTCAAGATAGTTTCTTAATCACGAAATCACGAAGATAATGTGGGTTGCCAGTTTTAAGAACTTTAGTAACAAATTTACAGATATGTAGCCAGATTCTCAGCCTCATTGACAGCCAACCTGAATTCTGCATAGCCAGAGATATGTAGTCATGCTTTCTGAAATTATAACAAACTCCGACACTTAGTTTGTTCACCTTGAATACGGGTCGTCTGAAAGATTGTCAATCCCGGGCCGTAGGCAGTATCCACCAAGTTAAACAGGGTCAACCCGTCAAATACAACTTTAGCTTAGATTGTAAAGATTTTTGAAACCCGTATAAAGTTCTTAATCGGGGATATGCATACTTTAGATGTTGAGCATACTTTAGATGTATGTCGATCAAACTTCCAGAATAAGTCAGGAATTAAGCCCAAATTACGTGCGGCATCGAGACAGTGGTGCATGTGTACCATCAATATCAATTGATATACCCCCGGTGTCACCAAGACGTTCAGTAGGGTCCTCCATGATGAAAGCAGTTTTTGACGGATTCGAAATGAGACTTAAGATTTGACCACTCAGATATTTTCCTTAGTTTCCTATTAGCCTCGGAATACTCAACGCTAGATTTAGGTTCTCTGGAGAGAATATCTGGGTGTCATCAGCATACGTGAGGATAATAGAAAACTAGTCTAAATTATGAATACCAGCCACATATAAATTGAAACAGGTTGGACACGAAATTGCGCCCCGTGATACTCCTTATTGGGGGATTGATGAATTGGTACAGAAATTTTGGGTCCCCTGCAGCGATATGTTAACTCTCTGTACTCTATCAACCAAGTAACTGGTAAAGAATTTTTTAGTGGAGTCAGAACAACCATATGATTTCAATATATGGATAAAAATACCATGATTTATGGCATCGAAAGCCTTGGAATAGTCAAGAGAAACCACGGTAGAGCATTTGCCTTTATCGAAATTAGTCAGAACAAGATCATTCAGAAGGGTTGGTGCAGTTGAAGCACCATATCCCGTACGAAAACCGGACTGGTTACTAGGTGTAGATCCCAGGGAGATAACTGAAAAGCTGTTTGTTACAGATACATTCTGTAATTTTAGAGAGAAATAAAAGCAGTATGATAGGGCGAAAGTCCTTCAATGATTCGGGATTGTTCGACTTTGGAATAAGTCTCACAAGTCCACATTTCCAAGCCGATGGAAACTCGCCATTCGTAAGTGTATGATTGATAATATGTACAAGAATATCGTGACAATAGGGAATACTGTACAAGACGATTTGTCCACAAATACCATCGCTACCTGCACCACTCAAATTTAATCTTCGGAGAACATATAGGAGGTAATAGGAGTTTATAGGTTTAAAATTGAATTCTATAATTGGGGCAACAATAGCATTCATGGCAGAATGCAATGCCCAATCACTCAGTGTACTGGTAATAAGAACAGAATTTGCAAAGAAATTATTTATCAAATCTAGGTCAGTCGAAAGGTCTGAAACATTATTAGTTGATTGTCGGAGGGGGGGCAACACCACATGCTTTCAGTTTGGACCATAAATCATTTGAACTACCATTGCTCAGAATTGTGTTGTAGTTATTGTGTTTTTCTTGTTCAATCGATTGATTCGTAAATTGCGCAACTTCTTATAACGCTCCCAGTTCGCATCGTTACGAACATGCGTAATCTGCCTAGTTATTTTCTAATTAATATTTTTATAGAATCTGTTGAAGGCGATGTTCACTTTCTAGACTGTACCCATTCCAATGGGGCAAAAATGTTAAAAAGATAGAGAATGTAATCACTAAAAATCCCTACCTTGGAATCTATTTCTGGACACCCCAAGACATTACTCCAAGGTATAAGGTCAGCAGAATGGGCGAAAATTCTATAGGTACAGAGTGTAGATTTCTGTGCAGTACCATACCTCTTTTGTCAAAGCATGTCTGGACACGAATATTAGTCAAGACAAGAGAGTGATTAGAAACTGTCGATGCGTCAAATATTTCGGCATTCGTTATCATTAATTCTCATGTTACAAAAAAGAGGTCACTGATGTTACTGGAAGAAGAAGAACAACGCTTGAAGGCATTTATCAACTATTTTTGTTGGAAAAAATTCTGAAAGTGCATAAGAGTATTCAATCCATAAGCGTTTGGATTGCTGATATCACTATTGAAATCAACCTATCAAATGATCAGTTTGGGGTAAAGTGTCAGAAATCAGATTTTCCAAAAGGGTAAAATTATCTTGCACCGTGACATTCAATTTATTCAATGCGAGGTCGGTATACCGTGACTATTGCTATAGAACATTTAATTTTTAAAATGATAGCAGCAATCTCAATAGATGTCGGTGATTTAGTCACGTCACCAGTATCACAAATCACCACTTCAGTATGCAAATATCCTTTATGAAAATGCCTAAGCCACCGCCTCTTGAGAAAGCATTCACATGATCAAAACGTAAGAAAATATAATTTGGAATTACAAATTCTTGTTTAAAACATATATACGGGAGTAATATACGTAGTATAGAGAAAGTTATGTAATGCTACGGAAAATCGATTTCGCGATTTTAACGGAAATACACGTTTTGGGGTCCCCTGATACCGAAAAAATGGTTATTTTCAAAACGTCCGTCCGTCTGTCTTTCCGTCCATCTGTCCGTCCGTCCGTCTTTCCGTCCATCTGTCCGTCCGTCCGTCTTTCCGTCCATCTGTCCGTCCGTCCGTCTGGTGTATGTGAACAACACTAGAGCCTAAACCATGCGTACGATCTTTTCTAAATTAAAGAAATCCCTGTTCATCGGGCTCTAGTTGAAGCTTTGAAATTTTGAAAACCATTCTTAAAAATTTGGGGGTACTTTACATAAAGGTCCCCTGACATTTTCAAAATTTTCTCAGAAACGGCTCCAAATAGTTTCTTTAAATTTTTGGTTGGGGTAGTACCAAATTCGCCCTTTTCGATGACATAGACGCCATATTGTTCTACCTTTTGTTTTTTTTCAAAATTACAAAAATATATTTTTTCTGAATTCTCTCACGTCGGTAATACATTAGAGGCAATTTTTCACATTGTTACATTGAGTACATGTTCTTTAAAGCTTTTGAGTTTTCGAGAAAGTATATTTGACATTAGTCAAATACACTTTCTCGAAAACTCAACAGTTTTCTGTAAAAATGGGCTCAAATTTCCGCATTTTCAGAAACGCTCAAACACCGTTTTCTCAAAAATGGCTCAAATTTTTTCTTCAAATTTTTCCAATGGTTAGTGCTAATTGCACAGTTTAATATGACGTAAAATTCATTTTGGTGTATTCTTTTGTTTTTTCAAAAAATTAGACAAATATATTTTTTAAATTTTTCTCTCGCCGTTAATATGCACATTTCCATCGGTTTGTATACATTATTACATTTGTGAATGTAAGTGCTTCAAATGAAGTTTTTCGTAAAGTCAGTAGATTCCTGTGAAAAAAAAACTTAAAATTTCGCATTTACAGTAATGCTTAATCGCCATTTTCTTAAAAACGGCTTCAAAATTATCAATGAAAATTTTTATTTTGGACGAGGTTTTACTTTTCTTCAATATTCTTGAAATCGTATTTCGGTTCTACTATTATGAAACCGAAGAGTTGAAAAAATGTCAAGAAAATGTATTTTCGATGACGGTAGATGGCAACTGACCAGAGAAAGGAGCGAGACCTTAAAACCAGTTCACACCAAGGAAATTAGATAAATTTGTTACGAGAAAGTCTGTGCCATTCTGTAGCACCTCTAGTTGTTATTACATTTAGTAATACTAGAGTTATTTACGTTTCGACCCTATTGTTTGGGGTTTCAGGTATAATCTAAAAATAACAAAATCTACAATGAAACATTATAGTATAGGAATAGAATTGATAGATTTATTAACAGAGGAGGCTTACCTGTGGTATATATATATATATATATATATATATATATATATATATATATATTGCGACCCACCCCTCCGCCGGCTAGCTCAGAATGGGTTTTCAAGGTGGGCGCAAAATAAAAAAATACAATTAGAATAGCGGGGATCAGGGTCATGTGGGCCGTTGTGGATTGAATGCACTTACACAGAAACTCAAGTCGAATCACTTTCCACTTACTTAAGTACATTCTAATTAAATTGCTATTACAGTAAATGAACATAAAACACTTTACATATACAAGAATTTTGTCTTGCTGAAAAAAAGAAAACAACTTACACTCTTAATAATTAACTACACTGTTTCCTTTCTCTCATTTAAATCAATTTCAAAGAATACTTAAAACTTTGCCTAATCATTCCAGTCGTAAATTTCCTAGTTGCAACTTTACAATTAGCTAAGTTTTTCTTGAAAGAAAAGATTGATTCTATTTTCACAGAATATCGGTATAAAGAACCTGTACTAATACTTTCTTTCCGAAACAAATTATTCCTTCTAATATCTACAAATTGTTCAAGTTGGCACGACCTTACTGTGTCTTCTCACGGCGTAGAGAAATCTGCGGCGTCGACTCTTTCAATCGCTCGATGTCCTTGTCCTTGCAGCTCGGTCGGGAGCAAAGCCGCCCCTCTGCAGAACCGCACGGTCGCCCCTTTCCAGTACCGTTGTTCAACTCACGATGTGGCCTCCGTCTCGTTTTCCGTTGATACTCTTTTCGTATTCTTTTATAGAATGTAACTAGCTTTTAATTCCATATTTAAAAGAATCTACAATACGACAACTGAGTCTATTGTATAAGAAGAATAAATATAAAATAAAAAAAACTGCAAAGAAAAGAAATGAATGGCCTCGTTAGTTTCATGCTATTCACACTCCTCTCTCTTACAAAGATTTTAAATGCGTCACTTATACTTTCATCCTTTTCCTGATGAATTGTTTTAATGCATTGTAATATGATAATTACCTCCTCGAATGTCTTGAAGAGTTTTTATCGTAGATGCAGTCCTGAAGTCCGTAGCAGTACGAGGTGCCGCCTTCTCGTGATCGGTAGGTCCTCACTCTCCAGCTGTTACTTCAGAAAAGAAAGCTCTTTCTCCCGACTACCGGTGTCGCATACTCTACCGAGACGCTCTCTTACGGATATAGTTCGTAGTTTCCATTTTCGGATTGTATTCCATGCGCGTTGGCGCGCGTTCAAACAACTTATCTTATTCTTGAATATTGATGTGCTCCGTTTTCCGAGACCTCGGCAAAACGGATGGTCAAATATATATATATATATATATATATATATATATATATATATATATATATATATATATATATATATAGCAACAGCGAAGAAAGGTGTGTTCGCTAGTATATGCAAAAGAAAAATTGTATAAAAAGTAAATATAAAATAGAATACAGAGAAATAATATAATGCAGAGAAATAGTATAAAAGCCATTCATATTAATTGGTTTCAACGAACTGACAACAAACTACACTAGCACTAAAAGTGAGAAGATGCTCTAATGTCCAGATAAAACTATGAATGTAACAAAGGAAACAAAATACTTTCATCTGAGCGCATCGGCTACTACTGACCCTAATTTACATAATATCCAATTAAGTGATTTGTATACTAGAATTAAAATAAAATTAAAGTTAGTGAAGCTGTCTAAATAATATTGTATGATACACGTATTGTATGATACCTCGTGTGTCATCTTTTCTACTCACAATAGAAAATGCCACTTTTAACATTCGTATCATTAATAACGACTTTATCCAATGCTCAGTAGTAATGGGCCCCGATTGCCGTGAGCAAGTAATGCAAAATGTAAATTGTATTCTATAAGAGTAGTGAAAGTTTAGATTTAAGATCTAGATTAGCGCCCCCACCCACATAACTGTACAAATAATATAAATAAATGTCATATTCAAAGCCACATTTTGCCTCACTATCCTAACGATATGCTCGTCGTACGCCCCACATTGATTTCAACGGTTATTTCACCCAGTGTTACTTTTCTGTAAGCAACTACGCAAACGCCGCTGCTCTATGTTATTAAATGAAGGCCACCAGCCACTGCGAGCTCCTTGTGAGATGGTCTGTGAGGTCTATTCGAAAATTCAGTGTTTTTGAAAATTGAAAAAAGTTAACACTTCAAAACTACAAAATTGAGGATAGAGATTTTTGCTTTAGGAAAATCTATTGAAGAAACCAGCTGTTTAAAAAGG
Source organism: Teleogryllus occipitalis (assembly GCA_011170035.1). Taxonomy (NCBI): domain Eukaryota; kingdom Metazoa; phylum Arthropoda; class Insecta; order Orthoptera; family Gryllidae; genus Teleogryllus; species Teleogryllus occipitalis. Next base: position 23,574 of record BLKR01002767.1, read on the forward strand.
TCATATACACTTTTTCAGTTAACAAGTTATCTCGTTATTTGTGCTTGAAATTAATGCAATTTATAAAAAAAACATTCTCAAAAACTGCTCGAATATTTTTCTTCAATCTTGTTTTCCACGGAGAGAAGAAGAGACGCTTAAAAGAATGGTGGGGGCATTATAGTTGATCCCTCTGAATTTTCGAAAATTACAACTTCAGAAATAATGAGAGAAAGTATGTACCGTTGTAGCTCTACTAGTTTAATTATTTAAATTCAATTTCTGATTCAAGCACACTGTTCAATTTTCATTTGACACGGAAATTTTGTATGGCTATTGACTTTTTAACTTTATGAGTACCAAATTGTGTTGGAATTGACCCCAAAGTCTGTTGTAAAACATGAGTTGTTTACAAACAGCTTGTACAATTGTTTTGAAAAATGAGTAGATTTCGCGTAATTTGTGCTCTAAATTGTTGCAATTTCTAAAAAAAGTTTTCTCAAAAACCAACCCTACCAAACCTACCCTACCAAACGGGCCACGGACCGCGCGCAATCTGTCCTTCCTCTTCCTTGTCCGATCCTCTCCCCTTACACACACACTTACACTAACATGCACTACACTACCACATATTCCGGGAGATCGGTCGGGAGCTTAGAGTTTGTCCCGGCGGGGGCGGTGCCCTGCTGGTGGGAGAGTCCTGATTAGGGGGAAACCCCACTAGCCGACGGATCTCGCCATCCAGCGAGGAAGATCACCGCCATCTCCCGCGAAAAAAACATGCATTGCACTAACGGGACTAATGACCAAAGCAGTTGACGCGCCCGGAAACACGAAGAAATCAATCAATCAATCGAAGTGTCAACATGTCGATAGAGTTCTGAAGAAAATATATTTTGTAATAGGGGACGGAAACATCAAATAGTAAGTTCAAAATGTCCCTTAAAAATAAATAACTAATAAAGAGGAAAGGTCACGCCTTGGAACAATTGAGGAAACATAGCCACCTGCTAAATATTTCTCCCCGCCGACTGCTTTGACACAATCTAATGAACCGTCAAAAAACGATTAGTCTTTAATTCTAATGAAAATGTGGATTTGCAAGCAGATTTTCCAACGATGATCCAGAACACACGACATGGTCACCATCGAAGGGGAAAGATTTCATTGCTCCAAAATTAGTAGAAGCTCTTAATATGTGTCGGCTAAGTATATGGAGATTCCATTTATATTCTATAATAATAATAATAATAATAATAATAATAATAATAATAATAATAATAATAATTATTATTATTATTATTATTATTATTATTATTATTATTATTATTATTATTATTATTATTATTGCAGCTACCATCGAGGCAGTCGGACATAATACTGACGAATCAATAAGTAAGTACTCAATTCAAGTCTGCCTGTTCATCGCGACTTCCCACGTCAAGTCATATATCCAATGCATTTTGGATGTAAAAGCACCGTACCGAGATGTGTGCATTTTGAGGTCAAGGCTTAAAGGTTGATAACTGCATCTTGAAGACAGCTTTATAGAGTTAAGCGGGCATTTATGGTTTTTGACTGATGTCTTGCCACTATTTGACGAAGATTTCGACAAAGAAACCAAAGTAAAATTGTTTGTAACTTTAACAAGTGAAAATATATCAACCTATGGTAAACTTTGAGGTTCATTGTACGAGAAAATTAACTATAACTTCGCTTTGGTGAAAAGCAATTTCTTGTCTGAAACTTTTAAAATTAATGACATTTTTGTCTACGAATGTCCCAAATAATGTTTCGTTTGAAGTAACTAGAAAGAAGATTTTTACGCTTAGGGCAGTGACAATTCAGCTAAAAGATGATGCAAGATGTTTCATGGTTTAATTAGGATTAAAGATGAACAGAAGCAATTTTTATAACGTTGCGTACAAGAACATCATAAAGTTTATCCTAACTGTAAAAAGCTAACTTTCGATTTATTTACCAAATAAACACTGAGTTCTAGAATCCGTCCGTATTAACTCAATAATAGTTACAATATAGTACAATATAATACAAATGTTAATGTCTTATGTTTCGCATGAAGCCGGCACGGGTTATCCTTATTCAATCACAATAACATTTATTATCAGAGTTTTTGAGGTCAAACAGAAAAAAATAAAGAGGACATGCATATCTGATTTCACGAAAACAAAAATGTAGGGGGCTAAATTTCAGGTATGTATTCCCCATATGTAGACAATCAGAATAGTTCATTACAACATGTTTCCGGAAATGGTTCATTTCCGAGTTATGGCCTTCACAACGCCGAATTTCACCGGAACGTTTTTCTTTTCGCAGGTCGTTGTCATTGCAGATGTTCAAACTGTCGACCTCCGGCTTAGATGTAGACATCACACCGATGTCTCATTGATCGGTCGACAATATATATATATATATATATATATATATATATATATATATATATATATATCCAGTAAACCCTCATGAAAACGAATTCCAAGGGACCGAAGTCATCGGAGTTCGTGTTATAAAAAATCTTATTATCCGAGTATTGTAAATGTCCATATTACCGTAATTCATTGCTGCGAGCGAAGTTTTGTTCACGTTACGGCAAAATTCCTATTAAGCGAGTTCGTGCTAACGAGTGTTCTCTCTCTCTCTCTCTCTCTCTCTCTCTCTCTCTCTCTCTCTCTCTCTCTCTCTCTCTCTCTCCGCTAGCTAGCTGCAACCGCAAGACATCAACCAACAATATATTTTCAGAAAATGCCGATGTCTATTACTATAACACTCAATGTAGAAATCATATTCATCAGGTGACAGTATCAACAGCTCACTACAAAATATTCACATACAATATATTCACATACAATATATGTACATTACTTTACAACACTTTGCCAGATGACATTAAACGATTAAATTCGATAGAAAAATTTAAATTCAAAGTGAAATCCTTTCTGCTGCATAACTGTTTCTATACAATTAGAGATTATACTGACCATCACAAGTAAAATAACATTAATTTTAACAGTGATATTTAATGTATTATTTACCATTTGGACTGTATAAATGTAAACAACCTGTAACAATTATTGTACCGCAGTCTCTGGGTCAATGACCCCCATCTTGATCAGGTTTTTCGTCCAGTTTTTCTGATCCATTGAGCAAATGCTGAGATGGCCCCTTGTTTTGCTTCTGGAAATTAATGTAACTTCATTATCTGTGCACGACTTCTAGAATTAAAGGTGAAATATAGTTATTCAAATTATCGTTTCCGTGTTGTCGCGGCAGGAAGTATTACTCCTTGACGAAGAACATCAGGGATAAGAGCACAAAATTTATTGCTGATTTATCCTTGAAAATAGATATTATTACATGGGAGTTTTTTTATTCAAAATTCAAGAAGTATATTACTTAGAGTAGTGATCACAGAATTTTGAAAACGTGCACAGAATTGACTTCTCCCCATAGCACGTCATACACAGTTTTAATTGTTTTTTGACGTAAAAAATTAAATAAATAAAAAATAAAAACTGCTATCTAGCAAAAGTCAGATTAATCGGACCCTAAAATATCAAATACATATTTTCCTGAGTCATCACTTTTAGACGTAAACATGCTTATGTAATTCAGTAAAAACTGTCACTTGGACACCTCTGAATGTTGCACACGTTCTGATGGTACCGGCTAATGTACTGAATGTTCGAAAATCGCAAAAGTAAGAAATAATGCAAGAAAAAATGTGCTATTGTAAAAAAACCAGTTTAGAACAGATTTCTATTCTCTGTCATTAATATTGTACTTTTGAAACCCCATTTTTTTGGAAATTCTCGAAAATACAGAGTTCCCCGAAAATTGGACATGTCCATTTTTATACTCGTACTTTTCTCAATTGAAAAAAGATTTTTAAAAAATATTTTGAGCCTTGTTTGGAAAAAAATTGTTTAAAAATTGCCTATCACTCAAAATTACGTGAAAATTATTCATCACATTTTCGAAAAATTGTACCTGACCTCCTTTAAAGTTCTGTTTTTGTTTGTGCTTCTTGTTAGAACGTAGAAAGTGTTCTCTGTGAAATGTGTACGTCCAGCACACGAACGAAGTAAAAAATGTTGAATAATTTCCGTGTCGAATGAGAAAACATAATTCCTGTGTTACACAATGGAGGAGAAATGTGTATTAGAACTTTCATTACAACTCTAAAGAGAACTGCAAAATATATATTTTATTTGACTGTATTTCCATTACAACATAAACAGACCTCGAAATTTTGAATAATTCCAGTGTCTCATTTCGAATGAGAAAGGTGCCGAACATTTTTCAGAATAAAAACAAAAACACAATTTTTCTTCAAAGTAGTATGAGTACCGTAAAAACGATCCACAAAATGTTAAATAATTTTTGTGATTCACGACGGATGAGAAAAGTATATTAGAACTTTCGTTAGAACTCTCTTGCCCGCCACCCAGGACTCTTGATAGAATTAAAAAAACATTGCTTTGCTTTACTTGTTTTTTTATGTCCAACAAAAAATTAACCTGTAAATATTGGATAACTCCTGACTCAGATGAGAAAAGGTCATTGGAACAAAAGTTAGAACTTCCTCTTCTCTATTCAGAACTTTGGACGTGCTTTTGAACAAGTTTGTGAGAATGTGTGGACTTCTTTGGCAAATACACATTTAATCTGCGCACGTTTTCTAGAGTTCAGTAGGGAATAATCAAATTATCGTTCGTGTTCTCGCGGCAGTAAGTCGATTCCTTCACAAAGGGCACGAGGAGTAATAATAGCACGGTGTAAGAAATATAGGTGTTTTACAGTAGATAATAGTCTTAATCTATGATTACTGACTTGTCGAATGACTTCTGATTTGCCTTTGCAAATAGATTTATTACACGGGAGCGAATCTTATCAATTCGTGCCAAAACCACTCTTTCATGCAGTGCCTCTGACCGGGAGATCTTGGGGTTCGAGTCCCGACGGTGGCAGGATTTTCGACACTAGCCACGTTGCTAGGTCGAATTCAGTCGCCGTCTAGAGGAAAATTCTAGCGGTCAGCGGATCTGATCGGTAGTTTCCGCGGTTTTTCCGGTCAAAACAAGGCGAATGCCGGAGGAGTACCCTCACAAACGGACCTCTGACTGCGCGCGATCTTTTCTTTCCCTTTTCTTGACCTTTCGTCAGCCCTTGTTTACGCACACATGCACTACACTACATCTCGTGCTCGGAGACCAATCGGGAGTTCAGAGCATGTCGGGTGCGGCCGGGTGGGGTGAGTGCGCCGCGATTGGCGGAAGGGTCGCTCTGATTGGCTGGAACCACCCCACCCGGCTGCCCAGGCCGGACAATATATAACACCCGACGCACAACATCGCGATGTCATTGCCCTGAGGAAGTTTGCGACATGTCAGGCGAAACGTCGGCCTCTCAGTCCACTACACGGCGTCACCCGGACAGCCAAGAAGTCATCGGCTCGAGCCGCGGAAGCTTACGTGTATATCAGGACTCATATCACATGGACTAAGATATTAAAAGGCATGTAGATGCATTCTTCCATTAAGAATATTTCGCTTTTTTCTGCCAACTGCATTCAATTCACAGATATGCAGATTTATGAAGGTGTTTTTTTCCTGCGAGACATGAAAAACCGTCCCGTTTCAGCGTTGGACAGATTCCGTTCTATGCTGTGTAAAATGCCATTTAACTTCACGAGCCACAGAAATTTTCCGCTTAAGGCAGGTATCTGCCTTGTACAGGTTCCGGTTTAGACAGATTTTTCTGTACTTTGAACTGCCCAAAACACTAACATAGTAGTTTCAACTTTGCCCTTCTGGTAGAACAAACCCACACTCTGTAGCAATATTAAGCCTGCAATCCAGAAATTAAAACTAGAACTGAGAGGAAAAATATCCTACTTTTTGAAATTAATTTCCTCTCAGAAAAAACTTCACTCCGCGTGGTCTCCACATGAACCTACCTAGAAAACTCGGCAATGGAGACTCGGTAATAAGCGGGTAAGACACACTCGATTCCCACTCAGTCTCCTGTCAAAAACCCATCACTATCACCTTCCTTACGTTCTCCACCCCACCCCTATTTCGAACCCTCATACCTCCTCCTCTGAACCTACTCCCGTTCCTCCTAACCTCACTATCGATTCCTTTCCACATGCTCTCACAATTTTCTCACAACCTGTCACTGCTGGAACATGTTTCATCCTTCGACCACGGACTCGACGTAAAAATAGAGTAAATATAAAGCAACTGGAGTCAGATGCAACAGAAAAACATCCGTGTAGATACTTGCAAAGGTACCTACATAATATTCAATCTCAAATAAAACTAAGAATATAGAGTCTGCTCAACAGAGCGATTTAGATCAGGTAGATGTTCTTTGCCTTACAGAACATTGGTTATCGCTAGAGGCCGGGCTTTAAGGTGCAAACATTTACTAATTTAGGTGCTAAGATATGTATCAAAAGTATTAAAAATAGGTGCATATTTAGATGCAAAAAATTAGTGCATATTTAGGTACAAATATATTTGTCATGTTCTCTGTGTTGTTCCAATTTCCGAAGAGCAAATCCTTCTAGACTCTCCTTTGCTTCTGTGAAAATTCGCCACTGATCAGCGGCCGGCAGTTGCCCCTCCTCTAGTGCGGTAGCTCCAAGGGCTTTGAAGGAGTGAACACGCAAGGTTTTTTTTTCCAAAATGAAATTGCGCAAAAGTTTTTTCAGCTTTCCCGGTATAACAGATCGCACTTCGTCTGTTACTAACGAATTCATTATTTAAAAATAAAGTTTTCAGCATAAAACACACAATGGTTTCTTCCATTCCTGAGCGAGTTACGAGGTGGTAAACAATCTTTCATTGTATACATGAACGTTTGGAGAACATTTAGTAAGCACGTTCTTCATCAACAATGTGAATTCATTAGTGACGTTTTATTCTTCACGTACTACTTCTGATACTCTATGCAACACAATTCAACAACTCAATGCAGTGCGACAGGCTATAGGATTTGCTTGAAGGATATCCTTGAGTAAACGACGGAGAAAATGCGATTGTGCTCTTAGTTAATGCATCGGTTGAGAAAACATCAGATTTGCTATCAGAAGTACGCCTATATTAGACGTGAAATAGCAACATACTAAAGACATCATGACTTAAAGGTTTTAAAGGATTATACATCAGGACTTAAAGATTTGACATTGACAAGATTTCCGATCAAAAAGACAGCTCTGTCGCGATAACTGGTAATGAACGACAATGGGTCAAATAGAGGCTAATTATTTTGGAGCAAAGTGCACAATTTTCACATTGATTTAACTGTAAACAATATATTTAATGTAATGTGCACTTTCCAAATATTTTTTTTTGTGTGTGCCAAGATTGGGAAATAGGGGCACATGCTCTATTTAGGTGCACTGGGGTGATTTAGATACAAATTAGGTACACGGCAAACTTCTGAAATGTTTTCTATTGGGTTATATAACATTTTAGAAGTAAAACTGGAGGTGCTACAGAATGGCACAGACTTTCTCGTAGCATTTTTCTCCTTGGCGTGGACTGGCTTTAAGTTCTTCCTCCATTTTCTGGCCAGCTGCCATCTCTCGTCACTAAAATTACAATTTCTTAACTTTTCGGTAACTTAAAAGTAGAACAGAAATTTACGTCAAGAATATTAAAGATGAGTAAAATCTCGCCCAAAATAGAAATTTTCATTGAACATTTCAAAGCCGTTTTTAAGAAAATGCCGATTCAGCAGTACTGTAAATGCGAAATTTTCAGCTCTTTCCTCAGGAATCTATTGAGTTTTCGAAAAACTTCATTTGAAGTCCACTCAAGCATATCCACTCACAAATGAAATAATGTATACAAATCGATGGAAATAATCATATTAACGGCGTGAGAGAGATTTAAAACAAATATATTTGTATAATTTTTTGAAAAAAAACAAAAGAATACACGAAAATTATTTTAGTCTATATTAAACAGTACAATTAGCACTATCCATGGGAGAAATTTGAGGGAATGATATGTAGCAATTTTTGAGAAAATGGCGTTTGAGCGTTTCTGAAAATTCGGAATTTTGAGCTCATTTTTACGAGAAACTTTATTTGACATTAAAGCACATATACTCTTAAATCTAATAGTTTGAGAAATCGCATCTAAGGTAAATATTACCGACGTGAGAGACAAGTAAAAAAAATCACTTTTTTAATTTTTGAAAAACAAAAGAATAGCGCAATATGACGTTTATTTCATCGGATAGGCTTGATTGGGCACTAACACTACCAAAAATGTAAAGGAAAAATTAGGAGCCGTTTTTGAGAAAATCATGTTTTGCAAAATATTGCACGCTCTATTGCACAAAAACTACTAAAATTTTCAAAAAAATCTCTATAACCTTAATGAAAGAACTATTTATTGGTAACAAATTTCATTTGAAGGAAAAATCTGCGTCTTCAATATATTAAAGTTGTAGGAAGACCCTCAAAAAATTCAAACTTTTGCAATTTTCGAAAATTCAGAGTTAACCGTGAAAATGGGACCTACGCCACCTTTATAATTGTACTCTATTCTTACAAGAAATTTAAAGAAAATATTTGTAGTCGGTTTTGAGAAAATTTTGAAAATGTTCGGAGGGCTTCATGTAAAGTACATCCAAATTTTAAAGAATGTTTTTCAAAATTTCAAAGCTTCAACTACAGCCAAATGGACAGGGGTTTCTTTAATTTGGAAAAGATCGTACTCGCGGTTTAGGCGCTAGATTTGTTCACATACGACTGACAACAGACGGACGGACGGACGTTTTGAAAAAGAAACTACTTTCTCGGTATCGGGGGACCCCAAAACGTGTATTTCCGTTGAAATTTCTAAATATATTTTCCGCAGAATTACATTACTTTCTCTATACTTCGTATATTACTCCCGTATATACGTATATACACGAGAAAGTAAAAATGAAAGCTCCCAATGCGCTTTGTCTGTAGGTGTATCACGTAAAAATTAAGTCCTTAGTTAGTGCCTAATGAACTTTGTGTTTTCCATATTCAAAAATGTTATCTTGCAGGCTATTATTGTCGAGAAAGGGGAATGAATAAATATAATGTTTTTAGATATTTATTTATTTAGTCAAAAACAGTAAAAAAAACTGTATGTGACGTAAGGGGGAGAAAATCATCTCCGCACGCTTTTTTGAGTTTCGGAATCCCTTCCTAACAATTTAATTATTAATGGTTGAAAGATAAAAAATAATAGTAATAATAATAATAATAATAATAATAATAGTACTAATAAATTTAAATAGTAATCATAAAACCGAGAGATTAACATTTCAAAAACTAGATATTTTCGTTTCCGAGTTATAGAAAAATTATTTGTAACGGTAAACGAACTGCAGATTTGATTTTTCTGTCTTGGTAACAAAATAGAAACTCACCCTAAGCTCTACCACCACTACAAGCAAAAGGAAAGCTCATCAAAACGCACGCATAGTGAAGCTACATTTACGTCCAGAAGCAAATCAAGGGGCCATCTGAGCATTTGCTCAATGGATCAGGGAAACTGGACAAAAAACCAATCGAGATGGGGGGTCATTGACCCGGAAGCTGAAGTACATTACTTGTTACAGGCATATTAAGTCTTTTGTAAAAATTATACAATACAAATGTAAACTAATTCATTATGCTGTATCATTGTTTTGTTATAATAAACATTATTTTTCTTTTTGACGATCAGTATAGTCTCTAATTGTATAGAAACAGTTATGCAGCAGAAAAGATTTTACTTTTAACTTAAATTTGTGTACCAATTTTAATTGTTTAATTTCATCGGGCAATGCGTTGTAAAGTAACGTACATTATTGTATGTGGATTTTTTGAAGTGAGCTGTTGATGAACATGATTTCTACATCGTGTGTTGTAGCAATAAATATCAGTATTTCATGAAAATATGTCCCCACCGTTAAGTCAGTTTTGACAAATAATACAGATTCGTAAATAAATAGTCAAGGCAATGGTAAGATTCCAAGCTCAATGAGAAGAGGCTTGCAGTGATCATGTGGATGGTATTTTTTCATTATTCGGATAATTTTCTTTTGCAAATTAAATGTCTGGGCACTAAAAGATGAGCTTCTCCAGAATATTATGCCATATCTCAGGGGGGAATGTACATTTGCAAAATACACGCAACGAGCTACATGAAGGCTGACAGAATTTGAAGGAATTCTGATTGCGTAACATAATGAGCTTAATTTAGTGTTTAATTCTGAATTGAGAGACCTAGAAATTTTGTTACTTATTGATTTTGAAATTTATTTAATTTTTAAATTTTGTTATATTATGTTAAGAATAGACCCTTGTTAAGAAAAGCCATAAGACAGGCTAAAATCATGAAACACAATGAGGATATTTTGAACTCAAATAACAAAACCGAAATAATGTGAGAGATTGTAAAAAATACGATCACATCAACTAGAAACCTTCAAGAGAATGTTATTTTAAATGATAATGAAAAAAGTGAACGATCCGGCAACAGTAACTAATCTCTTCTTAAATATTTTTGGAGAATTGCTGCTAATCTCACTATGGGTATTATGCTACAAAATTTAACAGCAGACGTTTCTTCCAAAAATTTATACATTTATATTTTATTTATTATTTATTTATTTTACAAAAACAGTTAAAAGCTGTGTGTGACGTACTATGGGGAGAAGTGAATTCTGGCACGTTTATAAAATTCTGTAATCCCCACCCTAAGCCATATAATACTTGTATTTTGAATACAAAAAGAAATAAGCGTTTTTTGTAAGGATTGTTAACAAACGTATTCGCTCCGATGTAATGAACTATATTTTTGAGGGTAAATCAGTAATAAATTTGTGCTCTTATCCATCATGTCCTTCGTCAAGAAATAATGCTTCCTGCCGCGACAACATGCAGAACGATAGTTTGAATGTCTATATTTCCCACTGAATTCTAGAATACATGCACAGATAATGAAGTTACATTGATGTCCAGAAACAAAACAAGGGGGCATCTCAGCATTTGCTCAAAGGATCAGGGAAACTGGACGAAAAACCTGGGGTAAGAAGACCGGAGTAGAGGAGGAAATCTTGAGATACATTATGTTTAGAAATGAAAGAAAGGATTTGCTTGTTTTTACATGATGCCTAATGCCTTGTGTTATCCAAGAATGGCTTTTCCGTGAGATATTTAATTTCCCTTTTTTTAAGAGTAAAGTAAATGTTAAAATGAAATGAAAGCGTTGAAAAAGAAAAAAAAATTATCGTTTGTGTCAACAGTATTATAAACTGCGTCCCATGACTGCTGCATCAAGTAATCAATGAATAATTTTATTTTTATTTATTTATTTATTTATTTATTTACGTCAAAAAACAGTTAAAAACTGCGTATGACGGGCTATGGGGAAAAGCGAATTGTGTGCACATTTTCAAAATTCTGTGATCCCTACACTAAATCATATACTACTTAAGTTTTGAATTTTGAAAATTTTAGTTTAATAAAATTAGTTTAGTAAAATTTTAGTTTAAATAAACAATTTACTCATACGTGTATTATTTAATGTGTCAGTGTTCGCATTTCTTATAATGGTAAAAATTTGTACATCGTGGTCACTGCATCGTAAATCTGTTTCCACGTCATATCGAGTAGTAGTTTTGTTAATTATAATTTGATCGATTGTCTTGATTGAATTCAGTGTAATCCGAGAAGGTACATGCATTATAATATCTAAACTGAAGAAACAATATCTAAATTGAGAAACTGTTCTTGCTCGCAAGATTCGACCAGAAAATCAATGTTAAGAAAGTTAATCAATGAAAATCAGTGTTAAAAAAATTGGAAAATATACATGAAGTGTGACTCCAAGTTTATTTCTTCAATCTGAACAACTAAAAATGCACTCCGAAACTACATTTCTATTTGCTACGAAAGTTTCTGATGCTCGCTGCGTCTTCTTCAGTAGGCGTTCAGTAGTAGTTCTACCGTAGGCGCCATGGCTTGTGGCTTAGTGTGGCCGCCTCTTCCGAGACCACTTGCTTCCACAACACAGACCCACAACACAGGCCCTCTCAAGATGGGCCGTCTAGGATGCGAGCAGCCAGCTCGCCTTGCTTCACCAGCATGGGCCCCGGCCCACGAGTTAGGCCTTCTAGGATGCGAGCCGACTCCTAGGTCGCAACAGCTCGCTCACACCAGGTGTCGCCGCTCGTGGTCGCTCCCCGTGCTCTGCCGGCACAGTGCCGTCTCCATGCAGCACTCCGTCCTGAGTCCGACAGTGACTCCCTCCTGTCACCGTGACACCACACAGAGAACTATTGCCGCAACTCATACAGCTCGACTTCTACTACTGTTACTGCTACTGCTACTGCTACTGCTACTGCTACTGCTTTTATTTATTTATTTATTTTACGTCAAAAAAACAGTTAGAAACTGCGTATGACGTGCTATGGGGAAAAGTGAATTGTGTGCACATTTTCAAAATTCTGTGATCCCTACACTAAGTCATATACTACTTAAATTTTGAATTTTTGAAAGGGAGAAAAAAAAACAAAAAACTCCCATGTAATAAAATCTATTTTCAAGGATAAACAAGCAATAAATTTTGAAAGGAAGAAAAAAAACAAAAAAACTCCCATGTAAAAAAAATCTATTTTCAAGGGTGAATAAGCAATAAATTTTGAATTTTGAAAGGGAGAAAAAAACAACAAAAAAAACTCCCATGTAATAAAATCTATTTTCAACATAAATAAGCAATAAATTTTGGCTCTTATTACTTCCTGCCGCGACAACATGGACACGATAATTTGAATAATTGTATTTCCCACTGAATTCTAGAAGACGTGCACAGAAAATGAAGTTACATTTATGTCCAGAAGCAAAACAAGGGGCCATCTCAGCATTTGCTCAATGGATCAGGGAAACTGGACGAAAACCTGATCGAGATGGGGGTCATTGACCCGGAAGCTGTTGTACAATAGTTGTTACAGGTTGTTTATACTCATTTATACAGTCCAAATGGTAAATAATGCATTATGTATCATTGTTAAAATTAATGTTACTTTTCTTGTGATGCTCAGTATAGTCTCTAATTGTATAGAAACAGTTATGCAGCAGAAACGATTTCACTTGGGATTTAAACTTTTCTATTGAATTTAATCGTTTAATGTCATCTGGCAAAGTGTTGTAAAATAATGTACATGTATTGTATGTGAATTTTTTGTAATAAGCTGTTGATACTGTCACCTGATGAATATGATTTCTACGTCGAGTGTTATAGTAATAGACTTCGGCATTTTCTGAAAAAATATTCCCGTCCTTGAGCAAGTCATTTTTTACAAAAACCACTGATTCGTAAATAAAAAGACACGGTAATGGTAGAATTCCTAGATTAATGAAGAGAGGCTTACATGAATCACGTGGGTGGGATTTGGTTATTATTCGTACAATTCGTTTTTGTAATCTAAAAGTCTGGGAGCTATAAGATGTATTTCCCCAGAATATTATGCCATATCTCAGGCGGGAATGAACATTCGCGAAGTATACACAACGAGCAGAATGAAGGCTGACTGAATTTGCAAGAATTCTGAACGCGTAGCATAATGAACTTAATTTTGTGTTCAATTCATTTAAATGGACGTTCCATTTAAGGTTTGACTGAATTGAGAGACCTAAAATTTTGTTGCCTTAACATCAGTCAATGGTACACTGTTCATTTTCAATGGAGCACAGAATTGTTTATTTGATATGGAAAACTGCATTAAAACCGTTTTCTTTTCGTTTACTATTAATTTGTTATTTCGGAACCAATTTGAAACATCTGATATTGTACTATTTACGGTTTCTTTATTGCAAAGGATGTTCGTATCATCCGCAAAGAGAACCGTTCTTCCGTTTCGAATCGCCGAGGGCATATCGTTTACGTAAAGTAGGAACAGAATAGGGCCTAAAATCGATCCTTGAGGAACTCCACATGAAATGGGCAAAGAGTGGGAAAGGTGCGTACGTAATGTTCCATCATTCCAGTAAGGTATTTCAACTCTCTGAGATCGTTGTTTAAGGTACGAACATAACCAATCTAGAGCAATACCACGAATTCCATATGAAGGTAATTTGAAAGTAAAATGTCATGATCAATGACGTCAAAAGCTTTTGAGAGATCTAAAAATAATCCAATAGGTGCCTCGTTTTGATCTAATGATGAGGCGACATCTTTAAGAAAAGAAAATATAGCTGTTTCCGTTGATTTTGATTTTCTAAATCCATGTTGGCAATCTGAAAGCGCGTCGTGTTTAGTGAGAAAGGTTTCCATTCGTACGTAAAAAAGTCTCTCTAATATTTTTGAAAAAACTGATAGAAGAGAAATGGGCCGATAATTTTGAATTTCATTTTTGTTGCCTTTTTTGAAAAGCGGCTTAATTTTAGCTGTTTTGAAAATATCTGGAAACGTTCCAGTGCATAAAGATGCATTAAATATGTGAGTTAACGGGTGTATAATGGCATACGCACAAGTCTTTAACAAAGAATCTGGGAATTCATCTAAACCGGACGAATATTTATTTTTTAGTTTACCGATTATTTTGAGAATTTCATAGGAAGAAGTTTCGGAAACGAACATTGTGTCTAAAATTTTGGGTGAACTGTCTGGTTTTGAATTTTGTGGCTGAAGACCCTTAGTGAGATCGGCAGCAATTCTCGAAAAGTATTGGTTAAAGAGATTAGCCACTGTTGCCGGATCGTTGACATTTATATCGTTATATTTTAAAACAACATTCTCTACGGGTTTTCTAGTTGATTTGGTAGTATTTTTATTATATTCCACATTGCTTTTGTTTTATTATTTGAGTTCAAAATATCCTGATCGTTTTTCATGATTTTAGCCTGCCTTATGACTTTTCGTAACAATGTTTTGTATTTTTTAAAGTAGATAAGGAAATCTTGAGATACGTCATGACGTTTAGAAATAAAGTAGAGAGTACGTTTATTTTTACACGATGTTCTAATTCCTTTTGTGATCCAAGTATTACTTTTTCGTGAAATGTTTAATTTTCTCTTTTTAATAGGAAAGTATGCGTTAAAGAGAAATGAAAGCTTTGAGAAAAATAAATTATATTTTTCATTTGTGTCAATAGCGTTATAAACTGCCTCCCATGATTCTTTCAGCAAGTAGTCCGTAAATAACTTTATGTTAACTGTAGTAAATGCTCTGCACATGCGTGTTTTATTTATTGTGTCAGTATTCATGTTATTAGTAATTGTAAGAATTTGTGCATCGTGGTCACTGTAACCTAGATTATTCGTTATTATTTCATATCTAGTTGTGGTTTTGTTAATTATAATTTGATCTATTGCTGTTTGTGATTTAAGAGTATTCCGTGTAGGTACGTTCACTGTAATATCTAAATTAAAAGAATGAATTAAATTGAGAAACTGCTCTTTTTCGTGGGATTCGCTCAGAAAATCAATATTGAAATCTCCACATACAACAATGGATTTAAAAGAGAGATTACTAATTTTGTTCAGAGTTATCTCTAGATTTTCTACGAAATTGAAATAATCTAAAGCTTGCTTTGTTGGAGGTCTGTAGATGCAAAGTAAAATAATTTTGAGCGTAGTAAGATGTACAACTGTTATTTCAAAAACTTTTTCAACTGCATATAAATTGAATTCTGACAAGAAGGTAGAATCAATATTATTTCTTACATAAATACACGAACCTCCGTAAGCAGGGCCTTTATTTGATTCCCTTGCTCTACAATAAGATCCTGCAAGGTAAAAACTAGGAATTTGTAGTGTGTTTAGATCATTATGAGATAACCAATGTTCTGTAAAGCAAAGAACATCTATTTGACTGAGATCACACTCTAATGCTGCTTCGATAAATTCAATTTTATTTGAAAGAGATTGCACATTATGATGCATTATTTGAATCTTTTGAATGTACCTACACGAATGCTTTTCTGCTGCATTTGACTGTAATTGCTAATTATTTATCTCATTTTTACCTCGAGTGCGTGGTCGAAGGAAGTATCGTGTCCCAGCAGTGTTAGGAGGTGAGGAAGGAGGGGTTACAGATGTAGGGGAATGAATAATGGGAGAGGTAGTACAAGGATTAGGTTCAGGGGATAAGGTAATTGGGTCCAAAGGGGTTCCGGAGGATGGAAGAGAACTAGGAGATGTAGGTGGGGATGAATCTTGGATAGGATACTGCTGAGGTGTAAGGATGTGTTTGGCAAGTTCGCTACCGAGTGCATGTTTTCCGACAAGGTTCAAGTGAAGACCATGCCGGGTGAAGTGTTTTTCTGAGAGAAAGTTAAGCTCAAATAATTTAACATGTGTGCCTCTCAGATGCAGTTTTAATTTGTTGTTTGCGTGTCTAATTTCTTTGCACAGTGTTGGTTTGTTGTACCAGAAGGGCAGAGTCGAGATTACAATGTTCGTGTTTTGGGCGGCACGTTGTAGTTTGTCAACATGTTGCTCAGGTGTAAAGTGACCACCCAAATTGATGTCATTCTGCCCTCCTATGATGATGACTGTATCCCGTTTGGTGAGAGTTTTTGTGTGGGTGTCCAATTCACTGATCACGTCGGCAAACCTCCCGTTAGGTTTAAACACACACATGACAGAGAAATTGGATGGGAGTTTCCCACTGAGCAGGGAGGAGATTTGTCGCCCATGGCTATCTGCTAAAATTAGTACCTTTTTCGTGGGCTCAGTAGGAATGTCCTTGTTCACTTGTGGACCAGGTTGCGCAACTCTACGTGTCTTTGTTTCTTTGCGCTTGCTAGCCTGTTTGCCTGCTACTGCTACTGCTACAGCTACGGCTGCTCCTGCTGTTACTTCTGCTAAAACTGGTACTTCTGCTACTTCTGCTACTTCTGCTACTTCTGCTACTTCTGCTACTTCTGCTACTTCTGCTACTTCTGCTACTTCTTCTACTTCTGCTACTTCTTCTACTTCTGCTACTTCTGCTACTTCTGCTACTACCCCTACCACTACCCCTACCCCTACCACTACCACTACCACTACCACTACCACTACCACTACCACTACCACCACCACTACCACTACCACCACCACCACGACCACCACCACCACCACCACCACCACCACCACGACCACCACGACCACCACGACCACCACGACCACCACGACCACCACGACCACCACGACCACCACGACCACCACTACCACCACTACCACCACTACCACCACTACCACCACTACCACCACTACCACCACCACCACTACCACTACCACTACCACTACCACTACCACTACCACTACCACTACCACTACCACTACCACTACCACTACCACTACCACTACCACTACCACTACCACTACCACTACTACTACTACTACTACTACTACCACTACTACTACTACTACTACTACTACTACTACTACTACTACTACTACTACTACTACTACTACTACTCCTACTACTACTACTCCTACTACTACTACTACTACTACTACTACTACTACTACTCCTACTACTACTACTCCTACTACTACTCCTACTACTACTACTCCTACTACTACTACTCCTACTACTACTCCTACTACTACTACTCCTACTACTACTACTCCTACTACTCCTACTACTACTACTACTCCTACTACTACTACTACTACTACTACTACTACTACCACCGCTACCACCACTACTACCACCACCATTACTACCACCACCTCCATTACTACTACCACGACCACTACTACCACGACCACTACTACCACCGCCACCAAAACTACCACCACCATCACCACCACTACTTCAACCACCACTACTACTACTACCACTTCTACCACCACCACCACCACCACTTCTACCACCACCACCACTTCTACCACTACCACCACTACTGCTACTACCAACACTTTTACCACTGCCATCACTACTACCACCACCACCACCACCACTACTTTTTTGGCGTAGTCGGTGTTTTGCTAATCGAACAAGAGGCCATGTTGAACCGCCCTTCTTACTGCCTTCGGAACCCCGGTCTGGCATCGCGTGGGAGGCAGTGGGCTATCTTATAATTCGTGTCTTGCTATTGGCGTGTCTCCCTACGTCCCCCGTCCACCGTGGTGATTAGGGGTTCAGGGGTTTACTTCTTGTGTCTCTTTTGTCTTATTTCCAGCTGATATTTGTAAACAATTTTTTGCCGGTTTTGCTCCAGTTACTTTTGCTATCAATCATTTACTTCTGGTGTCTCTTTCGTCTGTTTTTATGTTGTTAATGGTAGACAAGTATTTGCTGATTTTGCTCCTGTTACTTTTGCTTTCATTTTGCTGATAATATTGTTTGCCATCAGGTTTTCTCCCAATTGTAGATTTAAATTAAACTTATGTTGGTCCCATCTACAGCTGTGAAAAGCAATGTGTTCTACTGTGTCTTTTGCCTTGCAGTAACGGCATAGGTCGTCTATCGTTTTGCCAATTCTGTATGTATATACTCCAAAATTTCCATGCTCTGTCAGAAATTGGGTGGTATGGCAACTTAGGTCGCTATGCTTGCGAGTCACCCAGGGCCTGATCTGCTTTATCAGGCGTCGTATCCATGGAGCTTTAGTCGTGTTGTCCCACTCGTTCTGCCAATTTTTACATGATTGTTCCCGGGTCTCCTCCTTTGTCATACCTTCCTCTCTTGCTTCAAATAGTGTATTACATTCCTGGGGCTGAATGTGCATTGGTATAAATCCTGCTAGAACCAATGCAGCTTCAGCGGAAACTGTTCTATACGCACATATAATTCGCGATGCAATTTTTCTTTGTGTCCTAATGAGTTTTGCCTTGTTATATTTAATTTGTGCATTACTAAACTCAGAATTTTTCACTTTTCTTGGCTCGGGCCTTCGATATTTGGCATCAGTCTAGCGAGTGCGCCAATTGTCTTAGCTGCCTTTTCCGTGATCATATTACAGTGGTGTTTAAAAGTCAATCTCTGGTCTATCACAACCCCAAGATATTTCACTGTTTTGGCCCGATTTACTACTGATTCTTGAATCGTGAAAAAGGCAGGTTTAGGTCTTCATTTTTCTGGCAAAAGTACGGCCTCCGTTTTCTGGTGTGCCAGGGTTAACGAGTTTTCTTGCATCCATGTGTTCACTATATGTAATGTTGCATTACAATTGAATGTGAGTTCTTTTATCGTTTCTGCTGTAACTACAATTGCTAGGTAATCTGCGAACGCGATAAGTGTCGTTCTTTCGGGAGTCAGTTGTTGGAGGACTCCATCATATATTATATTCCATAGTGTTGGCCCCAGAACTGAACCCTGTGGGACCCCTGCTGTCATTTCTATTTCCTTACCCTTTCCTACACTTATCACTCTTTGGGATAAGTACGCACCAACGATGTTAATAAGGTAGCGTGCTATACCCCTATCCTCCAACTCTCATAATCATAGAACAGGACGCACTATTGAATGCGTTTTTTACATCGAGGAGTATTAATGCACATAACAGTCCTGTGTCGTTTGCCTTCCTAGCTATGCTAAGAACGTTGCCTATAGCTCCATACGTCGATCTGTGTTTTCTGAAGCCATAATGTCTGTCGCTTAAGTTTCCTGTTCTACTGATTTCTTCATTCCGTCTTCCTAAAAGCACTTGCTCATACAGCTTGTCGAGAGTATCCATCAGACATATAGGTCTGTAGCTCTAGGTTTGGTATAATACTCTGGCCTTTTTTCAGATATGTGGAAAGGTACCTAGCTTCATTAATGTTTCTAAGGTACGCTTTGGGTATTCGAAGTCCACTTCGACCAGCATTTTCACTGCTTCCGGCGGTATTCCGTCTGGTCCTGGGACTTTACCTTCTTTTAATTTCTTCGCAGCGTGCTGGATCTCACTTTCTGTTAGGGCTGGAATTTCCTCGGTGTCATTCTTGATGTTCCATATTTTTTTAGTATGTCGTGGGAAGAGACTCTCAATGATATCCAGTCTTCTTTCTAGAGTCAAATGTACTCTAGGCTCATTAACACACAGTTTTCATGGCGATTCTATAGCCATCCCCCCACACATTCGCTTCAATATTCTGACATAGTTGAAGCCAACACTTCCGTTTTTCTTGAGCAATCCTTTTGCAGAAGTCCTTTTTTAGGTTTTTATAGAGGTCTAATTCAATTCCCTCGGGGAAATTTTCCTTTTTTTGCCTTTCGTAAGAGATTAAGGTTTTTGCGGCAAGAACCTCCTTTCTTAGGGCGGAGAGTTCGGGGCCCCACCATAGAGGATCTATTTTGTTGGCTCTTGTAGCGATCTTGGAGTTTTTGCATGCATTCTGTAAAAGTTTCACGCACTCTATTGGTGTATGGTTGGACTTTCAGGATGCACTGTCTTGTAGAGCACGTCGGAGTTGCGTTTTGTCAAGTTTCACCGCCGGAGGGGAGGTTCTCCGTAATTCTTTGCCTTTCTGCGCTTCAGATATTTTGAATGTTATGTACCTACAGTCGCTGTTTCTTCTTCTAAGTCCTTCCATTCTAAGATGCGGCTGGTTAGATTGTCAAAACAGAGTGATATATCAATAAATGATGTTTACGTGCCTCTTACAAATGTGGGTTTTGTTCCCGTATTCATAAGCGTTAGATTGGGTGCTGCTGCCCGTTCTGTAACCATTCTCCCCCTAGGGTTTTCGTTTGGAGACCCCAGACCGCAGACTTCGCGTTGAAGTCACCAGCCACTATTATATCAGTGCCTTTCCCTCTAAATTCTATTTCGAGCGCATCCAGGAATTGAGAAAATGCCTCTATATTTGTGTTTGACGTTATGTAACAACTGCATATATACAGCCCTTCCACTCTCACTCATACAAATCCTTCGCCATATCCATATGTAGCGTCACGGTGGCGGTCGTGGGTGGGAGGAGAAGCGGAAGTATCGCATACCTGCGAGCATGAATAGCTGGCGCCCCGGCTTTGGGATACATTTAGACAAAGGGGACGCCAGCTTGACCGGGAAGGTCACGTGGTAGACGCGAGCCTCCCTCCCACACCTAGGACGGTCACGTGACGGCTGCACTCTGGTATAAAATCGAGCCGACGAGCTGAGACGGTGGGTTTTATTCTGGAAACCTCGGCGATGCGCAAAACTTTACGCCCAGGCTGGAGCGTGTCGTGCCTAGTGCACGGGTGACGAGGTCACGGTAGTGGCGCGGGAGTAGCGTCAGAGGAGGCGGGGCCTTCCTAGCTATATGGGGTATCCACAGGGAAATACAAGTGTGTAGGTTCGGAGCAGAAGTTGGTTATTGTACATACATGTAAATAAACTTGTACATACTTGTAAATGTCTGTGTGTTTTTCTCCATGACGCCACACACACACTGTGATCCTAGTGGAGGGGTCTGTTACTATGATGCCTTAGTCTAAGTTCCGATCGAGGTAACAACCTTTGTCTTTTGCCATAATTTTGTTGGATTCACTGATGAGAATTAGGACAAATTTTAGTCTGCTTATCGCTTCCGTTAGTAAGTCGTGGGCCAATCTACATCTATTGACATTTATTTGTAGGACGTTGATCATGATTGAGTGTTCCTTACCTGTCTGAGGGCTTTTCCGAATGCCACGCAGAGTCCAGTGCCTGCCTTGTGGTCTTCATTGCAAAGAGAACAATGAGCTGGTTTCCTGCATTCTTTAGCTATGTGTCCCTCGTGTCGGCAGTTACAGCATTTATTTCTCCTGTCTTCGCCGCGGCAGCTAGTTGCGATGTGTCCATAATTCCAGCAACGATGACACCACCAATACTACTATCACCACCACTACTACTACAACTACTACTACCGCCACTACTACTACTACCGCCACCACTACTACTACCACCACCACTACTACTACCACCACCACTACTACCACTACTACTACTACTACTACTACTACTACTACTACTACTACTACTACTACTACCACCACTACTACCACCACTACTACCACCACTACCACCACTACTACCACCACTACCACCACTACCACCACTACCACCACTACTACCACCACTACCACCACTACTACTACTACTACTACTACTACTACTACTTCTACAACTACTACCACCACTACTACTACCACCACTATTACTACCACTACAACTACTACCGCTGTCACCACCACTACTACCACGACTACCACTACTACTGCTACTGCTACTGCTGCAACTGTCGGACTACCGCTGAGGAGCCAGTAGCCACAGAGCACTTAAGGCCCATTAACAATGCAAACACAAACATAAACATAACACAGATGTAAATATTACATGAGTGTTTGACTGAAGTATTCAGAATCTCGAACATAAACGTAAGAAAAATAAGTTTGTATTGGTTGTGACAAATTCTAATTTATTATTGGTTGGATGTGAGAATCGATTTCGAGATATCGATTGTGTCCATGACGGGGGCTCTTGGCATGGATTGTATCATGATGGAAATACATGGGTCGGTTCCTCCGGTGCACCAATTTTTTCTGGTTGTGGGCATCACCAGTTTGCGACACGAACCACGTGACCACAGCACGTACACTTCCTTTACAACATAACAGATACTGGCCGCCATGTTGGATGGAGAGTGAGAAATGTTGAGACATGAAATTACAAAAAGAAAGGTCCAAACTTGATTTATTGACAATCACCTGTGATACAATTTAAACAAATACATAAATGACGTTTCGGAGGACAATTGCCTCCATCTTCAGACACTGAAATAGCAAGATAAAACAAATTAGAATCGTCATCAGTACAATAGTTAGGTTAAAGACAAAAATAGATAAATACATACATATTAAAATTTACATAGTTAGCTTGAATCGAATATAATTTACAACCTCATTGTCGTTGTAAAGCTGTCCTCATAGTAGAATGACAGGGTCTCAAGTACACGAAGCATGATGTCTCGTGATCTACATTGGCTAGATTACAATAAAATAAGCTTCAATAAATTTAATACAATCGCGTAATCAAGGATAGTTAAAATTACAAATTTTGGAGATAATTATAAACTAAGTTACAATCAGTCAATAAAATAAACATGAGAGATAAAACAACTAAAATAAAAGTACACTAAACTAAACCAAAACATTGTCATGAATGCGAGAGCGAAAGCAGAATACCAGCGAATAAAAGAATACTAATGCCACTCACCTCCAGTAGGTCAACCGTTCGCTGGAAAGTTTGAGAAGGAACTGGCGGTGGAGCAAGGGATAGCAGGCAAGAGGGAAGGGGGGGAGAGGGAAAGGGAAGAGGGGGTTGAGTGTGGAAAGGGTAGGTAGGGGTGTAAAATCAGTTTTGTAGGTTGACCAGAACATTGTCAAAGCAATTGGTGAAAGCATTCATTTCTATCTTGGAATTCATGGTCTTATGGGTCTTAATGTTTAAAGTCTCGAGACATAGTCTTGAATAATAATTGTTCTCGTGATGCAAGATTTGCGGATTTTCAAAATCTAAATCGTGCGAGGTTTCAATTCTATGCTTCGTAAGGGAATTTTGACGATAGGAAGGTTGATTAATATTATTGTTGTGCTCCCGCATCCTATCCCTCATCTTACGTGAAGTTTGACCAACGTAAACATAGGAGCATTGCTTGCAATTAATTTTGTAAATGACCTTAGACCTCTGTAACTTAGGTATGGAATCCTTCTTATGTGAGATGAAATTTTTTTTATTGTTAATCTTGTTAAATACTCGTAATTCACATATTCTTTTGAGATTGTGTTTTAGAAGTCCATCGATCTGAGGAACATAAGGCAAAACAATCGTTTTAACGTTACCGGCCAAACGTTTGTTGTTGCTCTTATTGTTCCTATGCATTTCCCGTAACCTACGGCAGACAAACCTTTCAACAAGATTTAATGGGTAAGCGTTCCTAATAAACAGACAAAATACCTTAAGTAAATTAGTGGACCAAAAGGCGCTGTGAGAGATTCTTAGTACTTTGTTCAACGTGCTAATAATCAACGTTATTTTCATATGTAAAGGGTGGCAAGAATGGAAATTTAATATTGTACCAGAGCATATGGATTTAGTATACCAGTTAGTAATAATTTTGTTTTGGGATCTATACAAGGTTAAGTATAGAAAGTTGATGGTGCCTTTGCATTCTTGTTCCAAAGTGAACTTGATACATGGATGGTAACTGTTAAATTCTTCTAACACGCGCTGACATGAGGAGGTGCTACTGGAGGTGAGTGGCATTAGTATTATTTTATTCGCTGGTATTCTGCTTTCGCTCTCGCATTCATGACAATGTTTTGGTTTAGTTTAGTGTACTTTTATTTTAGTTGTTTTATTTCTCATGTTTATTTTATTGACTGATTGTAACTTAGTTTATAATTATCTCCAAAATTTGTAATTTTAACTATCCTTGATTACGCGATTGTATTAAATTTATTGAAGATTATTTTATTGTAATCTAGCCAATGTAGATCACGAGACATCATGCTTCGTGTACTTGAGACCCTGTCATTCTACTATGAGGACAGCTTTACAACGACAATGAGGTTGTAAATTATATTCGATTCAAGCTAACTATGTAAATTTTAATATGTATGTATTTATCTATTTTTGTCTTTAACCTAACTATTGTACTATTGACGATTCTAATTTGTTTTATCTTGCTATTTCAGTGTCTGAAGATGGAGGCAATTGTCCTCCGAAATGTCATTTATGTATTTGTTTAAATTGTATCACAGGTGATTGTCAATAAATCAAGTTTGGACCTTTCTTTTTGTAATTTCATGTAAGAATTTGTGAATGACAATCTGTACCTTTTCTGTTTTAGAAGTGTTGTGACATTTTGAAAGCGGTGCAAAGTTTCCAACAGTAACCAACCAAAACTAACACGAAGGTTAACAAGATGCAATATTTAAAAGAAATGTTTCATAAATCTGTTTCAATAACTTGTAATTGCGTTAGTTCGTCTATCGACTTATTTCGATACTAGATTTTGAGTTAATGTACGGTGATTCGTTCATTTCTTAATTTTCACATAATCATAAGCACAGAAGCTTGAAGCTTACAAGCTATTGATTTACCGTCTTACTTGCTATGCTTATGCGAACGCATTGTGAATGAGCCTTTAATGGACGTAGTCCAAAGTTTTATGTTGAGGCCATGCTTATGTTTTGTGAATGGGCCTTTACACTTTGTCTATGCTGCAGCCCTCTTAAATAGGGGATATGACGTCATGGCAGGGTCTCGCCTCGCATCTCCCGTCTCAGTGGCAGTGTTCAACTTCGCCGAGCCTCGATAGTGCTCGCTATACTGCTGCGCGCGCCCCAGGTTCAAACTCATCCATAACAGATGATATTTGTTTCCGAAACTTCATCCTATGAATTTATCAAAATAATCGGTAAACAAAAAAATAAATATCCGTCCGGTTTTGATCAATTTCCGGATTTTTTGTTAAAGACTTGTGCTCCTGTCAGTATTGTGACCGCTCTACCTTTTCACTATTGCACCGAACCCGGTCTCCCAGACCTACCTTTGCTTACCTGGGCTCGTGTGGCCGGCTAGCTCAGGAAGCATGTAGAGTAAAGAAGAGTAGATGGTGGACGGATTTTAAAAAAATTATAATGAATTTAAAATAAAATTATTGAGAACACAAATGGACTTTAATGAAAAACTTAAATTTTAAGCATACAAAAAATCAAGGTCTTAGTAATTATTTCTTCTATTTTTATGCTATAAAACTAATGTATTACAGGGAACTTAGTAATGTAAGGAAGTCGCCAATGCGCAGCGAGCACTTCCTTGATAAGAGTTTCTTTAAACAAGCGTCGCGCCTGAAGGGCGCACTGAAGATCTTGCCGCAGCTCGACAATCAAAACACAGTCACCGTTCGCAGGCAGGTCCGCTGGGGTGGGCAACCTCTACAGGTCGCCGAACCTCACACCAGGCGGCGTGTCCCGTGGGTGTCGGGGAAGGCCCTTTGAGTCCCGCGTCGGCGGCGGTGGTTGCTGTGGCGTAGCGTGACCACGGCGACGGCGACGGCGGCGGCGGCGAAGGCGGTGGTGCAGTGATGAAAACGACGAAAGCGACGACCAAAAGCGACGACAGCTCAAGATTCAGGTGTCCAGCAACGCGATTATACTCGTCGCGTGAATTGTGACGGGCGACGCGGGCGTGATCGGCAGAGATCAAAAGAGAATATATTCGACAAATGAGCAATAGGAGGAACTACTCGTCCTCAATTTAAAGCAAAAAAAAGGGGACTGCCCTTCTCCGGCTCTACTGCTCTACGAGCTGAGCGCACCTCAGCGCTCACCTCTCCTACCCTTCTGCTCCGCCTACTAGGATCTCTCACACCGTTCTGATCTGGCTGCTCGGCGCATGCCAGCGCTCGCAAGTCTTTTTCTCCCCCCCAGTTTCCCAAATGTTCTAGAAGTTTCCAAAATTTTTCTAAAATGTGCTTCTATTGGCAAAAGGTCCCTACATCTTACTTAAATTTGGTCCAATAATATCTTGCGTGTCGAGCGGAATTTTCCATGAGGCGCTCTCACTCGCACACTTTTTGTAAATAAACACAGGTGGTCCCTCCCAGAGTTTCTAAACTGCGCAGCCCCCCTTCCCAGCTAGATCCCCAGGGATAGACCCGCGTCGGCGTTGGCGAAAACAAACACAGTCCCCCCGTTTGCTCGGCGCCGAGGTGTCGCGGCAAGCAGTTGTGCGTAACGAATCAGCCGCCCGACGGCTCAGAAAAGACGCAAAAGCGCCAGTGCGTGATTACGCAACATTTTGTGTGCGATGAGCCGGGGTATAATATTCGGTATCGTTACACTATATTCACTCAAAAGCCTACAGCGGGTCACTCAAGTAACCTAGTAGTATTACTTGACCTGTGACTTGTTATGACAATGTCACACCAAAAATTAGGAATGGTTTTATATGTCCTAACTGCCCTACAGGAGTCGGTTCGTTTATTACAAAAAGCAGGTGCTTTTTGTAATAAAAGAAACATAGGCAAGTTAATCTTTTAACTATGAACAGAGTTCTAGATATATTCTGTTGAATATTTGAATACAATTTTATCTAGTATTTACACATTGCATTGAAAATTCTATCACTTGCTCTACCTTTAGCAATTACGTGATTACCTAACAACTGCAGTTGCTCGCATAAACACGTTACATAATATTATATTATCCTTCACTTCACAAAAACACAATAAAATACCTGTACATAAGACAATATTACATGGAAACACAAAATACTGAAAAAGAATCACATACCAAAATATCCTTTACATACACCTTCAAAGAAATTGTCACTTGAATAGTGAATGAAATATATACAAGAAGTTGTTTCACTTTCACGTAGATTATTACTTTATGCAATTTAGCCAGCAAAAAATGTCGTTATGTAATGAACGTAAATAATAACTCTTTTACTGATTATTGGTTGTGAACAATTTGAAAACGATTAAATAATAAATTGAAAACACACACTAAAAGAACAAATATTATCGTTAATAGAAAAATGAAAAAAATAGGGTTTTACAATTCTTTACATGAATTAGCTAACTGGCTTCCTTTTACGACTGCAATATTGTAAAAGATTACGTTTACATGATTTTAATTTAATTACTTGACTATCTACGTCTGTTAGTGAGGAGAATTCTGTCTCTTGTGACGTCGTGGGAATACACAATAATCACAGACACGAGCTTCAATGATAAATATGTACAGGTTTATTCACAATATGTACAGTAATAATTTAAGTTACTCAGCTCTGGTAGATGTTTACTTCCCTGATCGCAGGAGCGATCCTTAAAAATGAATTGACTGACTTGTGGCCCGCGCCACTCCTCAGCGAGCCTCCCGCACACAGCAGACAGCTCCGGCGACCTCAGTCACCCGTGGATATAGTCCACAACGGCGTCCCAACACATGGGTTGCCGCACGAGCCTAGCTCGGCTCCGCACCGCCCTGGGCGCAAGTTTTGTGCGTTCGCACGAGGGTTCCCACTCAGCTCAACAAACCCCACCCCCGCGCTCTGCGTTCGCTCTTATATAGCTACCACCCACGTGACCTGAAACGTCACTGGGTTTTGCACACGGCCCGCGCTAGTCGCTTTGCCAGGCATTTTTGGACATCCATTTCCATGGATTCCAAGAATTTGTCACGCGGCACGCGGCAAAAATGCGCTGTCCCGCACCTTGGGCATCCCTTTCCCTAGCTCTTAGGATTTCTCAGAATACCTCGGCGTGTCACATCCTGCCTGGCCCCTGGCGTCTAATCCCTTGCAGCCGCCCCTTTGTGGCGCCCCGGCGGTCGCTAGCTGTAGTCCTACAATACGTTACACTCTGTAGAATAATTCTCGCTTCTTTAAACAGTTGTTTTAAGAGAATTGCTAGTGAAGTTTTACAGTTTTCCTTTCTGACTCACGACACGTCGTCTCGAAGAAATATTTCCACAGCTCGGAGCGGCGACGGCGACCCAGATCCAAGGTCGTGGCAACCCCTTGCTTCGGCGAACACGTCCTCCGATGAATCGCTACCACAGTCCTCCGAATTTTATACAATATATCTGCAATATCTCCACGTAATGAATTTCGTACGCGGTAAGCCCAGACGAAAAACGCTTGAAAAAAGCTTTTTCAAGCTTCTTATCGTCGAAATACGGCGAATTCTCCTCTCCATCCAACAGTGCATCCAACGGTGCTTTGCGCTAATATTTTCAAGGGTGATTTCTGATTGGTTCTCGTTCTATTCTACGCGAGTGCGTTCAGAAATCCTTAATAAATTCTCGCAAGGGATACCATTTACTGCTGGCGCGATCTCTTGCAATTCGGTAACACTATAATTGCATCTGTCGTGTCTTGACGTTCTCGGGTGCTTCTCAAAAATCAATAGAACCGACATATGGGCGGTTACAGTATACACCATTTAATCATTATTTCATACATTTAATGCATACTTATGCACCGGAACATTCCCAGATATTTTCAACACGACTAATATTAAGCCACTCTTCAAAAATGAAATTCAAAATGATCGGCCAATTTATTTTTTGTCGTTTTTTTCAAAAACATTAGGCTTTTTACATACGAACGGAAAACTTTCTGGTAAACATGAAGCGATTTCAGATTGCCAACTTGGATTTAGAAAATAAAATTCTAGGGAAACAGTCATATTTCTCTTCTTAAAAATGTCGCTTCATCCATAGATCAAAATGAAAATATTATTGGAATATTTTAGATCTTTCAAAATCCTTTGACGTCATTGATCATAACATTTTACTTTGAAAATTACCTTCATATGGAATTCATGGTATTGCTCTAGATTGGTTATGTTCGTATCTTTAACAATGATCTTAGAAAATAGAAATACCGTAGTGGAATGATGGGACATTCTCTTCCTACTATACGTAAACGATACGCCCTCGAGAATTCGAAACGGAAGAACATATTCTTGGCAACAAAGAAACGGTTAAGAAAGCCATGTCAGACGTTTCAAATTGGTTTCGTAATAACAAGTTAATAGTTAACGAAGGAAAAACAGTTTTTCATTTGAAAAAAACAATTGTATACTCCATTAAAAATGAACGATATGCCTGATGAATTGACTGGTGTTTAAAGTAACAAAATTTTAGGGTCTCTCCATTCAGTCAAATCGCAAATGGAACGTCCATTTACATGAATTAAACACGAAATTAAGTTCATTATACTACGCATTTTGAATTCTTTCAAATTCAGTCAGTATTCATACTGCACGTTGTGTTTATTTCGCGAACGCGGTTCATTCACGGCTGAGATATGGCATAATATTCTGGGGGAACACATTCTATTACTCCCAGACTTTTAGATTACAGAGAAGAATTGTACGAATAATAAGCAAATTCCAACCATGTGATTTTGTTAGCCTTTCTTTATTATGCTATGAATTCTATCGTTACCTTGTCTCTTGATTTACGAATTAGTGTTTTTGTCAGAATTACATATGAAAGGGTGGGAACGTATTATTAGCGATTACCGATGTCTATAACTATACCATTCGACGTAGAAATCGTATACATCAGGAGACAATATCAAAAGCTCACTACAAAAAAATAACATATAGTACATGTACTTATACATTATTTTACAACGCATATCCAAATAACATTAAACGATTAAAATCAATTCGCAAGTTTAAGTGCCAATAAAAATATTTGCTGCAACATAACTATTTCTATATAATTAGAATATACCGAGCATATAAAGAAAAGTAAAATTGATTTCAACAATGTTATTTAATGTATTAATTGCCATTTGGACTATATAATTTTAAACAACCTGTAACAAGTATTGTACCTCAGCTTCTGGGTCAATGACCTTATTCCGATCAGGTTTTGCGTCTGATCTCTTGAGTAAAGGCTGATATGGTCCCTTGTTTTGCTTCTGGACATAAATGTAAAAGTTACATTTACATTACACTACACTATCTTTTTACATTACTTTACATTATCTACATTATACTACACTATCTATTTACATTACATTACAGTATCTGTACACATTTTATAAAGTTCAGTGGGAAATATTGTTATTCAAATTATCGTACTCCATTTTCTCGCGGCAGTATGTCGATTCCTTCACGAAGGGCACGATGAGAGACATTCGCCCAAATCTATATCTGATTTGCCTGCCATTTGCAAATATTTTTTATTGCAACGGAGCGAATATTTGTTATCGATTCTTTCCAGAAACGCCCATTTCTATCTATAGTCGGAATTCAACTTGTTTATGGGTTAGGGTAGAGATCCCAGAACTTAAGAAAATGTGCACAGAATTTACTACCCCCAAAGTATGTCACACTGTTTTTGACGTTAAATAAATAAAAATAAAAATTTATAATAAAATTTGTATAAAATTAATGGGAGTTGATAAAATAATGTCATTATAGTTGCAGACCATACTATTCAATGAATAGCTCAAATGCACTTGTAGAATAACATTCGTTTGTATGAAACGCAGAGGAGAAAAAACTGCATTTGTATCATGTGTATAACTATTTAAATACTTGTACCTTTTATTTTTAATCCAGCCTGCACTAAAAATTTCTAAAACGATCTTATCCTCTCGTAATTTCAATTTCTTTCCTATGAAAATAACTGAAAAAAATTCAAACAAATATCCTAGAATTACTTTTAAGGATTATGAGAATATGATTATGGAACAAGATGGTGGTAATAATGACAGCAAGCTTTTACCCATTTCACTATTTTGGATTCTCAATTTTAATTAATGCAATATTGATGATTTTTTAAAATTCAATACCCCCATTACCACATAATAATATTAGCATTGGTTCTATAATTATGTATTACTCAATTATTTGTAATAGCCGTTCACCGGACTCAAATTTTGACTTTTGACGTATTAACAATCAGCGAACAGAAAAATCTATATTAAAAGTTTGAATTCGAAGTTATTGAGGTATTTCCGGATTTATTCATCACCGAGCAACGTACGATTGTTGTTTGAAGGCCAAGATCTGGCTATCAAGGCCCATTACTGGCGTTCTCGTAAGCACGAACGATAGCAGGAAATTACATCTTCTCTTTAGATAAGATGAGAATAACTCATGATTCACTTGAATTGGCATTTCTATCATTGAGATGATCAATAGTTTTTAGATAACTTTTCACCATTATCATTCTCCAAAGAAGGAAGCTATACTGTATCATATTTCTTTGTTGTAGTTCATGGCGCCAACAATAGTAATAATTAAACATTTTTAAGGGACCCAAAATTAACAATAAAACGTTTCTCATCGTACGGTGGTCCTAAGTGTCGAAAATTCGAACTAAAGCTCCTAAATCGTAGTTTCAATTGAACAGGTGATTAGAACAATAGCATTCCAAAAATAACAGAAAAAGTTGAGATATTATTTTGTAGTGAATAGGTATTGCCACTAATGAACAGTAGAGTGACATCCCAATGAATCATACATGTTATTGGGCGAGATGAATTTGTGATGCGAATAAGAAAGATAACATTTCAGGGACGCTACATTTCTTACACACGCGGGCCAAATTAGTTATCGTCTCTTCCTCAATAAAAAATGCAGAAGCAAGGATTGAAAGATTCACCATTAGCAAGTAATAGGCACTACGACAGCAATATAAAGGGATGTATTAAGTGAATGCTGATGAATTATGTAAAATTTAAACTGATTAAAGGGCAACACTACGTATATTGTACTGCTTCCTGAAGACTAGTTGTATAACGAGAAATCAGTGGCAGATTAATGTCGTCAGCATTCAGCATTAGCTTACTGCCGCCCTGAATTATGGTCTCAAGAACTGCTCTCAACAATAGGCCTTTGTAGTCTATTTGCATGACTTTTGTACGGCCGTTGATACTTCGTACTTCCAGGGATCTTCTATCATTTTACAAAATTTTACAATTTTACTTCGAATCTTACTATTGCCTTGCCTATTTATTTATGAATCTGTAATATTTGTCAAAACTGACTTATTTAACGGTAAGAACATATTTTCATGTAATACTGATATTTATTATTACAACACTCGTCGTAGAAATCATGTTCATCAAGTGTCAGTATCGAAAGCTCACTACAAGAAATCCACATACGTTACTTCGCCTTGCTAAATGACATTAATCAATTAAAATCGGTACACAAATTTAAGTTAAAAGTAAAATATTTTCTATTGTTTCTATACAATTAGAGACTATACTGATCATCAAAAAGGAAAATAATGTTTATTTTAACAAAACAATGATATAATGAATAGGTTTAGTTAATAGGTATAGTTATAGGGTTATGAATAGGTATAGTTTATTAGAATAGTATAATGAATTGGTTTTCGTTTGTATTGTATAATTTGAAAAAAAAAAAAAGACATAATATGTCTGTAACAAGTAATGTACTTCAATTGCCGGGTCAATGACCCCCATCTCAATCGGGTTTTTGTCCAGTTTCCCTGATCTATTGAGCATATGCTGAGATGACTCCTTAATTTGCTTCTGGACGTAAATACAGCTTCACTATGCGCAGGTTTTGTTGAGCTCTTTCTTTGCTTGTAATGGTAATAGAGTTTAGGGTGAGTTACTATTTTGTTAGCAATGCAGAAAAATCAAATCTGCAGATCGTTTACCATTACAAGTTTACCATTACGAATTTTCTATAACTCGGGAACGAAAATGTCTAGTTTTTGAAATGTTATTCTCGCGCCCTTTTTAATTTTATTATTTAATTAATAAATAATAATAATAATAATAATAATAATAATAATAATAATAATAATAATAATAATAATAATAATTGTTTTTAACTTTTTTCATCTTTCAACTTTTAATAGTTAAAATGTTGGGAAGGGATTCTGAAACTCAAGAAAGCGTGCGCAAATGATTTTCTCTCCATTAGTCACATACAGTTTTTTACTGTATTTTTGATTAAATAAATTTCTAAATAAATAAATAAATTCTATTGAATAAATAGAAAAATTAACTAAAACGTGTTTCCACAGTTTTGTTTTCAAAAATGGTATTTAATTTGTATTTCTCGCCTAATACTTACTTACGTAGCGCATCGAAGCGAAAAGTGATGATTTTTCGTGAGATAATCTCGTATTTTGGGGTCCTGTTATCGAAAAAGTGAATAAATCTAGTTTTCACATGGTAAATTACTTCCTCTAACACATTGTGTAGCCAGAATATATTTTTGTGGGTTTTTGATTACGAAAGCTTGGTATAGGGTAAGCGAGTAAGTTTCCAGAAGCGTGATTTCGTATCTTTTATTGGGAGGGAGAGGGCAAAGGGTCCGCCAAAAAAATTCCGCCATTTTCAGAAACCCACAAACGCCAATTTCTCAAAAATTGATCCAAATTTGTTCTTCAATGTTTATAAACGGGTAGAGCTATTTTTGCTGTTTTAAATGACATAAATATAATTTTAAAGTATTCTTTTGTTTTTTCAAAATGAACACATGTTTTCCCATTTTTTATATCTCTCACGCCGTTAACATGCACGTTTCCAGCGATTTGTAAACACTATTGCATTTGTGAGTTAAAGTGCCTCATATGTCTTTGAATGAAGTTTTTGGAAAACTCGAAAATTCTCTGTGGAAAGGAGCTTCAACTTTCGCATCTACAGTAACGCTGAAAGGGCATTTTCTTAAAAACGGCTCCAAATTTTTCAATGAAAATTGCATTGATGACGAGGTTTTACTCTTCTTTAATATCCTTAAAGTAATATTTCGGTTCTACTATTAGGAAACCGAAAAACTTAGATAATGTCCAAAACATGTACTTTGGGCGGCAGGTTGTAAGACGATGGGGCAAGACCGTGAAGTCAGTCCACACCAAGGATATTAGAAAACTTCACTAGGAGAAAGTCTGTGCCATTCTGTACCATGTAGTACCACTAGTTTGATATTTTCTCAAAGTCAAATTCAAACGAAACAAAACAAAACAATAATTTCGATTGTTCTAGAACCCTGAAACAGGCTTGAAAAAATCTCAAAAGTACCTCTCAAAACACAAATCGTCCTTTTTTTCACATTTATACTTTCTCGCTTCCTCTTACCCGGTAGAAAGAAAATTATGTAACGCTGAACGAAAAAACGACGAATTTTGGGCAGAAAAACTCTTATTGTCGAGCTCTGATAACGAAAAAGTGGATAAATCCTGTTGCTAAATTAAGGGGAAAAAGCTCTAACACGTGGAATCGCCAGAATCTATGTTTGTGGGTCCTTGATACCGAAAAGCCTATTGACGGCAAAACGTCCTTCAGTCTGGTGTATGTGAACACCACTAGCGCCTAAACCATGTGTAGGATTTTCCCCAAATTGAAGAAACACCTGCCGATCTTGCCTTCGTCAAAGCTCTACGATTTTGAAAAATTTCATTAATTACTTATCATGATGCCACAGGGACATTTTCAAAATTTTCTCAAAAATGTCTCCAAATGTTTTCTTTAAATTTCTTATGAGAATAGAGTGGAATACAATTATAAAGGTGGCATAGGTCCGATTTCCACTGTTAACACTGAATTTCCGATAATTGCAAAAGTCTGATTTTTTTTCGACGACTTCTTACAAGTACATAATTAAAGATAGACTTCAAATACATTTTTTTGTCCTTAATTAGTTCTTTCATTAAGGTCATGCACATTTTTTGAAAATACTAGTCGTTTTCGCGCAATAGTGCGTGCAATATGTGCATTTTTTAAAAAATTATCTTAAAAAGGCTCACAATGTTTTCTTTAAAATTTTGTTAGGGATAGTGCTACAAGTAAAAAAATTACTTGTCTCTCACGTCGATAATATTTGCATTAGCGGCAATTTGTTCACATCATTGCTTTTACGAATAAATTCGTATAATGATGCCAGATAAAGTTTTTCAAAACTTTTCTTCAAAAACAAACTCAAAATTTTCAGAAACGCTGAAATGTCATTTTCTCAAAAAGGCTACTAATTTTTTCTTCAAACTACTCGTACGGATGGCACTGTTTAAGATCACATAATCAAAAAAAAATTTTTTTTGTTTTTTCAAAAATTCCACAAATGTAATTTTTATTTATCACTGACACCTTTAATATGAATATTTCCATCGATTTGTATACATTATTGCATGTGTGAGTGGAAGATTTTGGTTGGTTGGTGATTCCGGGCGCGTCATTAGTCCCGTAGGTGTAGTGTGCATGTTTTTTTCCTCGGGAGATGACGGTGGTCTTCCACCGTTAGACTGTGAGATCCGGTGCTGATCTACCGTCGGCTAGCGGGGTTTTCCCCTAAACAGGACTCTCCCAACAGCGGGGCACCGCCCCAGCCGGGACAAGCTCTAAGCTCCCGACCGGTCTCCCGGAATATGTGGTAGTGTAGTGCACGTTAGTGTAAGTGTGTGTGTAAGGGGAGGTGATAGGACAAGGAAGAGGAAGGAAAGATCGGGGGCGGTCCGTGGCCCGTTTGTTAGGGTACTGCTCCAGCATTCGCCTGGTGTTGATCGGAGAAATCACGGAAAACTACCGATCAGAGCAGCCGGCCGCTAGAATTCTCTTCCATACAACCCTCCTCCATACATACTGAATTTGACCTAGCTGCAAAGCTAGTGTCGAAAATCTTGCCGCCGTCAGGACTCGAACCTAGGACCTTCCGGTCAGAGGCGCTGCTCATCAGTTAATGTATTGAGCTACTGCACCCTTCTGAGTGGAAGAGCTACAAATGACTTCCAATGCAGTTTTTCGAAACTTCAAAAGATTTCTGTGAAAAAGTTTCGAATTTCGCGTTTGCAGTAACGCTTAAACGGCCTTTTCTTAAAAACGGCTCCAACGTTTAACAAAAATTTTCTTATAGGACGAGATTTTACTCTTCTTTAATATTCTTAAAGTAATATTTCGGTTTTACCATTAGGAAACAGAATAATTTAGAAAAGTTTGAAAAAAATTAACTTTGGGCCGCGGAAGTGGGTAGCTGGCAAGAGGATAGAGCAAGATTGTAAAGCTCGCCCAGACCAAAGAAATTAGAAAACTAACCAGTAGGAGAAAGTCTGTGCCATTCCGTAGCACCGCTAGTTTCGATTGCTGAACTGTAGTTCAAAATATAAAAACAATTTTTACCATTTCCCTCTCTTTAAATCACATTGACTTTAAATACACTTTGAAAATGCCTGCAAGAATTCTATGCAACAAAAAATATTCAGTTGAGATAACAAGTTCGAGTCTTTCTCAGTTTACCCTTGGCATCAAACAAATATCGTGCATTAGTTACATTATTTCTTACATTATAATGGAAAAACATACAATATATATAATATAATAAATCGTTTTACACAACATCATTCGTATATTTTCACTTTCTCATTTTTTCAAAATTTATAAATGTTCAATTTTTGGTCTCTAGCACTGTAGTTTCCTCCCTGGCATTGCTGGATCACAGAAAAGTTAAGTCAGTCGGTGCCTTTGTCAAATCCGTACAGCAGCGTAGACAAATTTCTTCTTTTTTGAAGATCTGTTAAAGAAAATCATTTTTCTTCATGGTCAATGCCTAAAGTTTTCAGTTTGCCGACTACGCTTCCGTAGATTTCAAGGAATGCTGGAAAAAGCACAAGATTTTTATCGCACCGTGAACCCACGAAACGTTTCGTGAGATGCACCTATTTTTCGGCATTTGAAATATTTAAGAACATATAACAAGAAGAGAATATTTAAGAAATATTTAATATTTTAGGAAATTTATAATGGAAAGAATTTATTTAATCATGATATACGTTGATTCGAGTGTTATGACTCGTTAGTTTAGGCATGAAACAATTTTCAAAGCAAATAACGTTTAAAGACAATATCATTGAAAGATGATTTATTAATATGGGATATTCACAGTCACGCCGAACATTATCCCACGCATTTTACAGTATAGAACTGAAGTTCATCAATTTATTAATGTATCGTATTAGCTCAGCTTAATAAAATTATTGTTCGCTTAATTGTTATTAAATTTCTTCTCAAAATACGGAAGAAAGTAAATCGTTTATGATAAAAAAAATTGAAGATCCGCGAAATGAAATGTTTTTAAAAAACTTGTTCCAACATTGGGGCGGCAGTTGCTCTCCCTTGCCCCCCTTCCCCCGAATCCGGTCACTGAGTCTGTCTATCCGTCTGTGGTTAACGCTAACGCCTAAACCGTTTAGATGATTTTCTCCAAATTAGATATTCCTCGATGGATGGTTGGTTTGTTGGTTCGTGATTCCCGCCACGTCAGCGGCTTAGGTCATTAGTCACAGGACTATAATGAACTAAGTTTAGTGCATGTTTTTTCATCGGGAGATGGCGGTGATCGTGGCAAGATGCGGCGCCGTCCTATCGTCGGCTAGAGGGGTTACTCCCTAACCAGGACTATCCCATCAGCGGGGCACCGCCCGAGCCAGGACAAGCTCTAAGCTCCCGACCGGTTTCCCGGAATGTGTGGTAGTGTAGCACATGTTAGTAGAAGCGTGTGTGTGTGTGTGTGTGTGGAGAGGATAGGACAAGGAAAGATCGCGCGCGTTTGTTAGGGTACGGTATTCGCCTGGTGTTCATCGGAGAAACCACAGAAAACCGGACTCCCGGTCAGAGGAACTGCACTGACATCAGTTGATGCCTTGAGCCATCTCTCCCGGTCCCCAATAGATGTGGCTAAACATGAGATCCCGGGAATTTGAAAAGCATATTTGGATTTGGGTAGGGTACTTTACATAACCATAACATTTTCAAATTAGCTTAACATTTTCAAAATTAAAAAAAAATGGTTACAGATTTTTAATTAATTTTCTTCTAGTATAGAGCAAAGCTTAAAAAAGTCACAGGACTAATTTTCGTTGAACTCTCTGAATTTTCGAGAATTGCAAAAGTTCGAAATATTTTCAGCACAATCCTCCACGTACATATCAAAGAGAGAAATATTTTCTTTGATGAGATCTGTGCTTCAAAGACAGGTCATTAAATGTGGACGTGTACTTTTTTCGAAAATATAAATGTAGTTTTCGAGTATATTTCCGTAAAATTTTTAAACACAATTATTTTACCAATAAGGTTCCAAATTTTTCCTTTAATTTCTCACGAATAGAGCAAAGAACGCTTATAAAAATGGCCCCGGTCTAATTTTCGGTGAACTATTTTCAAAAATTGCAGAAAATTAATATTGCAAAACTATAATATTTATAATTGATACTGGGAGCAGTGGCTCAGTGCTGATGGCACTGCAGCGCCTCTGACCGGAAGGTCCTAAGTTCGAGTCCTGACGGCGGCAGGATTTTCAACACTAGCTTTGCAGCTAGGTCGAATTCAGTCGCTGTCTAGAGGAGAATTCTAGCGGTCGGCTGCTCTTATCGGTAGTTTTCCGTGGTTTCTCCAATCAACACCAGGCGAATGCCGGAGAAGTGCCCTACCAAACGGGCCACGGACCGCGCGCGATCTGTCCTTCCTCTTCCTTGTCCTATCCTCTCCCCTTACACACACACACACTTACACTAACATGCACTACACTAACACATATTCTGGGAGACCGGTTGTGAGCTTAGAGCTTGTCCCGGCTGGGGCGGTGGCCCCGCTGGTGGGAGAGTCCTGGTTAGGGGGAAACCCCAGTAGCCGACGGTAGGTCGGCGCCGGATCTCGCCATCCAGCGGGGGAAGATCACCGCCATCTCCCGAGAAAAAACATGCACTACACTAACGGGACTAATGACCAAAGCAGTTGACGCGCCCGGAAACACGAAAAAATCAATCAATATAATTGATATTTGCTTAATGAAATGTTTTAAAGATAGCATATCTTGAAATAAGGTCATGCACAATATTTTGAAAATATGAGTAGCTTGCGTAGCGGCTTAAGTTTCTCAGAGCCACTAAAGCCGAAGTGATGTCACTGCAATGCCTCTGAGTGGTCAAAGGTTTCGAGCCCCACGGTGACTAGATTTTAGACAACGCATCTATGCAGATATGGTCGAATTCAGCCGCTGTCTGGAGAATTCTAGCGGCCAACTGCTCTGATTGGTAGTTTTCCATTTTTTCTCCGATTAGTACCACGTGGTTGCCAATGTTGTAACAAACGGGCCACGGACCGATCATGTATCCTTCCCCTTCTTTGTGTCATTCTCACCCCTTATCTACACGCTACAATGCCACATGTCGGGAGCTTAGAGCTTGTCCCGACTGGGGTGGAGCACTGCAAGTGGGATATTCCTGACAGGGAAAACCTCAAGCTGACTTGTAGGTCGGCGTTGCATCTCGCCATCCAGCGGGGGAAGATCACCGCCACGTCCCGCGATAACAGTATACATTACACTTACGGGATTAATGACCTTACCAGTTGACGCGCTCGGAAATACTAATCAATCAATCGAAAATTCAGAGTTCCTCGAAGAGGAGACTGCACTATTTTTTAAGCGTTCCGTTTTCCTCTATCCGAGAGGGAAAAATTAAAGAAAAAAATTTAAGTAGTTTTTGAAACATTTTTCTATAAATTACCATTATACAAGGAAAAATTATGCAGAAACTACTTGTATTTGAAAAAAATATATATATACATGACCTTATTTTAATAACCGCACTGCACACTATAGATAGTTTGACACTTTGTGTTTTGCAGTTACTCATCCACACGACCCTGTCTTTATGTAATTGTCAAAACATCCCTAATTCTTTAAAAGGCCGCCATTCTCTGAACTGCGCAACCACCGGATGACATCTCTCAACTTCCACCTTCGGGGTTGAGCGTGCTGAGTTCTACGCATTCCGATGGGTGATGACGTTTCGGGCACGAAAGGTGGGGAGGTAGAGGTGCATTGTGGATGTTGTGGACTGGACTCGAGCCGTGGCCCGAGGGCCTATGGACTGTTGTGTTGACTGTTGGTGAACATCTGATGATTCCGCCCGCAATAATTTGTCTTTAAATTCAGATTTTATTTGACTTTAGTTAGTGATTAATTGTTGCGTCATTTATGTTGTGAAAGTTGCTGTTAAACACACTTGACGTGTAAAATGTGGAGCCCTACCCATGTCCAAGTGACAGGTATGTGCTATTACTTGGATTCCACAACGGTATTTGCCATGATTTGCATACAGTATTGGTTACTAAGTGTCATCTATACGTAATTTGTATGTTATAGTGCAGCGAGCCAGAGGTCTCATATCGAAGGGGAAAAATGGTATGTGTTCTCGTAATAACAGTGAATACTTTTGTATGTAGGGCTCAGTTTGGCTCTGTGACATGGAATGTGTTCGTTTTAGACATGACTTAATTCTTGACTTGTTAGTTGTTGCTTTGTTTATGTTTGTATTAAAAATTATTCTAGGAACAAACGATACTTTTGTTACTATCGGGCTTGGTAAAGAAAAATATCAGACATCTGTCAAAGAAAAAGCTGAAAAAGATGTTGAATGGCGCGAGGAATGTGAATTGTAAGTTGAAATAACGTGACATTAAATTTGAGTTGTATTAAATTTCAATGTATGATTTTGTTTATGTCGTGCGTTTCAGACTTATTCCAAAGCAGGGCAATACAGCAGAAATAGTATTAACAGTTCTGCATCGTAATTTCATAGGAGTGGACGAATTTTTAGGAATGGTCAGTGTGCCACTGGCTGAATTTGATGTATATGAAAGACCCAGAAACAGGTACTGCATATGCTGTTTTTGTGAGTTTAGTGGACGCAGCTTTCAAAAATGTATTTCATATTTTTTGTATTAGGTGGTACACATTGAGGAGTAAACCTGGGAAAGAGAAAAACAAACCTCGTGGAGAATTAGAGGTGAAGATTGCATTCACTGTAAAAGCTGGAAGTTTAACCGATCTGAGTAAGAAGGAAAAACATAAATCCTCTTTGGGTCAGTTATCTCATATGGCCCAATCTGTCGGTAAGATGTCATATTTGTAAATTGGTCTGTATTTGCATTTATATTGTTTTCTGAAGATTGAATTATCTTTATTTCAGGAGGCAGTTTGTTGAGCATAGGTAGTCTTGAGAAAAGGAAGGGATTGAAGAAACTGGCTAAGTCCATTGGTCAGTGTAATGTACAGTGGATTAAACAATTGCTAACAATTTGTATTGACACCAAAGGAGATAATTTTCAAATTGCTGAAATGCATTTCAGGTCATAAGATGGGTAAGGGACATAAGGAACAAGATAGTGAAGATAAATTCCGTCCAATGTCTGGTGGAGTGAGTGGATCATACCTACGTTCAGCTCAAGTTGCTGGTGATGCAGATCCTGGGGTTATTAGTGAAGATGAGGATGAATTTACTGTAAGTAATGAACTCTAATATCCATTTTGCTATTAAGGTATTTATGTGTGTTGTGTGTGATTGAACACATTTCAATTGTTTATAATTGTTTCTTTTTGATTGTGCCATTGGTAACTGACAATGGTCTGTAAGGTTGTGGGAATTTTTAATTAATTGTTTGCCATGTATATTTGAACTTTATCTTCATCAATGATGCTACTGATGGTGTTTCATAAGAGTTCCACAAAAAATTCTTTAACACGCCATTTTTTTAATTTATTTTTTAATTTATTTTTGTGTGATATAATAATTTCAAAACTAGTTATATTAAAACCATAAGTATTTATCTATTTTAATCTGTACATATATTTGTGTAGAATTTTCTACAAATTTGTAGATAATTTTGAAGATGAAAATTTCAGCTCCAAGCAATATTCTTCCCCAAAATCATAAAAAATTTTAATGTTATTATTAGAGATCAGAAAATGTGTAGTATGAAACGTCAAAATATGTAATGTAAACAGTAAGAATATATGAAATCGGCTATAATATGTAATATTACAATTTGCTAATTATAAAACACATTTACATAATACAAAATTACATTTTTTAAAAATTTTCTATACAAATTTTAAAAATAATATAATCATCTTAAAAATCATTTGGAGAGCACAAGTTGATAACACTTGGCACCATTACAACTTTGCCATCAGAAGCTTCATCTATTGCTATCCAGGTCCGTAGTTTGGCCACCTGACTTGACGCGCAATAAATATATTAACATCATATCATACAATCTGGCAATATCTACAATCAGCAAACGATCACTGCAGTGTGACGAACTCTCATCGAATGGTAAACATCGGTGATCACCAATGTTTCTCCGAAATTAAGGTTAAAGGTCATGATCCACAAAATCAGTGATGCTTTTCACACCAAAAGGTGGAAACAATCTCAGTCGCTGACGCACACTTTCTGCCACTGAAATAACTGAAACAAGTGCTCCGGACTGTGAGAACATAACACGCCTTCATGTAGGGTACTTGGAGTTGACAGCAGTAATAATAGAGGGGAAAAAACACTGATTTTTAAAAAAAATACTTCGTTTCATAACAAAACAGTAATAAAATTGAAGAAAATTGATCAAATAAAAAAAAATATTTTGTGCAAATACCAAAATATGTAATGTAATACTGAATATGTAAAATATGTAACGAAAAAAAATGGATATTCTGTTAGGACAGTGACAATTTGCCAAGATTACAAATTCAAGATCGATAAGTAGAAACACAAAAATTGTGTAATTACATAAAAATCCGGTCTGTAGTTATTATCTGCACTTAATGAAACTTCAATTTAGATAGTTTTTTGTCTGTCCTTACAGAAGGGCATTTTGTTTAATGAAATATAAT
Source organism: Teleogryllus occipitalis (assembly GCA_011170035.1). Taxonomy (NCBI): domain Eukaryota; kingdom Metazoa; phylum Arthropoda; class Insecta; order Orthoptera; family Gryllidae; genus Teleogryllus; species Teleogryllus occipitalis. The sequence goes on from BLKR01002767.1 coordinate 66,676, forward strand.
GTCATGAATTCTTATTTTACTTTAGTTTGGTGTTGTAAATTCGTACGTATAAATTAATTTGTATCATTCAAAGGGAATTTTTTGAATTCTCATTCATTCTGATTTGGTTCACATTCAAGAGCTTTTGTTCAAACCTTGTGAAAGTTGTTTACAGAAGACTCTTGTGTACATAAACTATGAGAACATGTATAAAATCTCATACACAACTTTATGGAGGTCCTTTATTTTATCACTTCTTAGCCATACATATGTGTATAATGGAATTCAGTTGATGTGGAATTGAGGGTCTCACTCCAAGGGTTTTACTATATTTTCCTTTTGTTAGAAGTGTGTTAAGTACTTTTCAATAGTGAAATGTTAATATGAAGAATAATTTTGTGGATCTGATTTGATGAAGTATGAGAACATTCTTAAATATGTTCAGTAATATATTTTTATGTTTCAGTTTGATGATTTGTCACACAAAAGTTCAGAAAGTTCATTAAATACCAATAATGCTACTACAACACCCGTGGTTGGATCTTTGGAAAACCTAGCTGGAGGAGAATTCTTACGTCGCACTACTGTGTCAGCCATTCCACCTGCAAAACCACCACGCAACACCCTCTCTCATGAGAAACATATGGATGAATGGGAGCAAAAATTGTTTGGTAAACAAGGGAAAGGTCAGTAATACTTATAGCAATTATATTGGATTTAATTGTCGGTTGCTTTTGCACAGCATGTTTATATGCAATGCTTGAGAGAAATTTGTACATGGGCATGTAATTACTATTGTCTTTATCCAAAAAAAAAGTATCTGAAATTTGAATGCTAAGTTTAAAA
>BLKR01002767.1:72500-178682 GCA_011170035.1 Teleogryllus occipitalis
AAATTTTGTGTGTCAGAAAAATGTGATGCTCAAATATTCCATAAATTTATCCAAAGCAATGGGAGCAAGACTCAAATCTTATGAAAACCGCTATAGATAATTAAGAAAATAAGAATCTCCACCTAAATTTCAATTGGAATGGACTTCCACAGTCTCATGGTGTGTTGTACGTGTGTGTGTATTTATATGAATCCTAATTTTTCTTCTTACTTCTCAAACACCATGACAAGAATATGTTTCAAATCCATATGCCATGTACCTGGCAAATTATATATAGGAACTTTGAAAGCAATTAAACCAAACCTTTGTATTGATATTCTGACAAATAATCTTAAATCATACCTTTTATTTCTTATCAGTTTCTTTTAATTTTTGTATTAGTCATTCATATCAATTTAAACGATTAAACATGTTGTTGATTACTTTCAAATAACATACTGATCTAATTAATTGATTATTCGTTTTTTTTATAGAATTCGCACAGTTTCACTGAAGGGACATCTTTTGTGCGGTCTATCAGAAGTTTTTCAGCTGAGAGATAAACATTTTCAATTTTTTAATGATCATAGATGAATTAACACTGGAACACCCGGACTTTTCTTGCAAACTAGAACACCTAACATGTCAAAAATGGCACAGGACTAATTATAGCTTCATTTAATGAATAATTATACAATTTTTGATGGGGAAGGATCCTATGAATTATTGCATGTGTTAAGAACAGCTTTATAATATATGTTAAATTTTTTTTAAAAATATGGGAAAGGGTACAGAAACTCGAGTGTAAGACAACACACCTTTTACTACCTTAAATATTTTTGCAAAAGATGTTGCATTATACCAAATTGTTCTTCTTAGAAGTAGAGATCATTTTGAACTAATGCTTTTGCAGAAATACTTTTCAATTTTCACTTGTATGTAAATATTATTTATACAACACAACAGTCTGCAGCTATGTTTTACTGTCGTTACTTCCTATCTGCATTCCTAGACACACATAAAAAATTAAAATATTCTTATTTTCTTATCCTTGATCTATTGTGAGAATCCTATAGCTGCAGTGGCCCTGTATGAAATTTTTTAGGCATTTTATTGTATTTAAAGTTGCAACAATGCTAACAGCATTTTGCTCAAGTGTTCAGCCCACACTGGAGAGGCTAGAAACCATTGAATGTGACATTTATATCTTTGTTCAAAAATAATTTTATTAATTTAATGTCAATATTGACTATGTCATGTTAATTAGGTCATCCTTATCTGATCATCCTTACTGACATAAAATGCTTTTAACATACATTTTGAATTCTAGTCATCACATCTGTCCATAATAAATTCAGTTATAACTGCATGCAATTTAATGGTGTTAGAATGCCATTCATATGTTGAAAGAAAGAACTGTTCAGCTATAGTCAAATATGTACAAAAACAAGTGCTAGTGGTTCTGTAGTTCCCCCCGCTCTCTGCAAAAGCTTTGTGTCCCGGAAGGCAAATACTTTTTTTTTCCCCTCACACAGAATGGAATCTAGCTGCCAGTTGTGGTTCTCTTACTTTCCTAAAATCCTGCTTGGGTACAATCATTCATTCACATTTTTTAAACACAAAAGACGATGTGCCAAAAATGGTATGTTTAGGCGTTCTAGGTAAATCTGAAAAATGTACATAATACTGTATGACCCAGATAAGTAAAATTTATTGGGATTATTTATCCATCAAAAAGTCACTGAAGCCCAACTGTATGGATTAAAAATTCAGCTTATAATAGCCCATGAAAATCTCAAATGTACCACAAAGGACTTGTCGGGCATTCTAGTGTTAAGAACTAAGTAAAGTCTTTTGTAAACAGCTCAACATCTACATTTTCTAGATTTTTATATCATAATGCAGTAAATGCATCCATGATAAATATAATTGTAATTTTAATAGAATTAGTGACTTGATGTATTTAAAATATTCCAAAAATGTTCAGCTTTCTTATACACATTCTTGCAAGAAACTAGTAAAAGAACATAACCCATGTTGCAATGTAACTGTTGTAAACCATGAAATGATTGCAATTCCTTTATCTATAGTGTGTGAATAATATTCAGCACAGCACTTATACTTGTAATTTGGTTAAAATTTCACTGTAAATGAAGTTTACTGAATGATATTAAAATAAATATTTCGCAGCAACGTTTTAAAAAACAGCAGAATTAATTTTGAAGTCCTGAACTGAATGATCTGTTGTAGTCTTCTGTTAAAACAAATTTTGCTGGATATTTTTGGAATTTGCTGTACTTCCATTGACTGACAAAGTGCCTGTAGTATAAATGATTTTTATTTCATTTATTTTATTTGTACCTCATGAATCAGCTTTTATTTTGGAGGTGTTGTGACAAAACCTCTTTCTTATTAGCCGTTATTGTACTGCTAATATCATTGTGCGAGCCTGCATACTCGTTGCAACTCGCCAACAAGTTTTTAGTTGTGTAGCAGTTGCATTTCTATGAATTGTCTTTAGTTACTGCAAAATGAATGTTATTTATTTTAACTTGGTGACATTTTTTTGTCATTGATAGACTTATATTCAGTGGAAGCAGTTTGCACTAAGTATATTACATGGGGTCAATAACCATGAATAATGCAATGGCAACATATTTTGAAGTTTGTATTTGCCTAGAAATCATTTAACACAAAAAGCTTTATATTTGATTATAGTATGTGAAAAGGCACTAATGTACACAAATACAAATATATATTGTGTAAAAATTTGAGGGACGTTCCTTTCACAAGAAATGCATAAGAGGGCAGCAGTAAGATTTCTATTTCATTACAAATTAAAGTTCAACTTTTAATGGCTCTTTAGTTACAAGAACATCAAGGTACACCAATAAAAACATAATTTGAAAAATTGATAAGTGTCAGTGGAGTAGTGCCTTGATAAAGCATGTAGGAACAGTTGCATAAATAGTTGGTTCATTAATTTTTTGTGCTCTGATACACTTTTGGTTGAAATTTGCTGCATGCTTTTACTATTAGTCTATTTATATTGTTGATTTTTTGTTGTTATTATTAATGTGTGTTTCTGACGCTGGAATGGTTCTTGGTTGGTTTTTCCTTCAAGACTGGATAATATTATTACTACTAGGTGAAACATCCTTCCAAAAATGGTCAGGGAGAATGCATTAACTCTTGAAACAATAAGAAAACTATGGTCTGCGAGATTTGAGGACAGTGTCAAATGAACATGTAATGGTGAACTGTCCATCTATTGGTTGGATGTTTTCTACGTGTATTGGTCTGTTGGTGAAAGTATTTATGTTACCAGAGTTTTTCCTTGTCAAACTTGTTAGAAACTTTCGTAAAAGCTTATTCGTGAAGTCTGTCTTCCAAGTTAAGCCAAAAAGCAAAAGCAAAAAAAATGAGTAATGTTAAAACATTCTGTAAAATTGTTTATTTTTATACTAATAAAGGCAAGGTTGTAATATCACATGTTGAACAGCACCATGTGTAACAATTTCCTTTCTGATCACCCATCTTCTAGAAGAATTATCACTCCTTTAGTCCTATAATTTTACTAATAATATGGGCACAAAATGCACAGCTTATTTCATGTTTTCTTGAAACCAGTATTGCACAAATCAACACACAATTCATAACTTCCAAAAAATATTCCACCGCCGAGTGTTATCCATAGAATCCGTGGAATGACTCCTGCAAACAACCTAAAAACAAATTGCAAATAAAGAAATATTGCAAAAGTCATATTATCACATATAAATATTTGTTACCCTTTAATCCCTCTTGTCACATATATATCCATTAGTACATTGTGGAGTTTCTGGTGATAAGTTGATCTTTGGGTCAGCATTATTCTTGTCTTCACTACATCTATAGGAGTGGTTAAACCAGCAGCAATTCCTCCTAAAAGCATAATTGACTAATAGGGTTGTTCATAGAAATAATATCTATCATATTAGGGAGTATTGCATACCAGCAATAGCACCACACAATGCTTTCTCCTTCACTGTAATCGCTTCACCTTTCCAAGAGAATGCTTTTTGTTTGAAAATTTCCCATAATGGGAACTGTATCACTGAAAATGGTATTTCCCTTACAATGGTACTGCCCAGACCTCTGTAAAACCCAGATAACCCTTCTGTTCTATAAATAATACTGCATGCTTCAAATAATCTGGAGTACAACCCAACTTGCTGTCGCTGTTTCAGTACTTCAGTAGGAACTTTAACTAGACATGAAACCTAGAACATGTTAAATTTAATTGAATTAATTCCACTCAACATTCCAATTTTATTATGAATAAAGCTCATATTATATTTACCACTTCAGCATTAATAGCAGCTATCATGTGAACCACCGTTTGGCTTTCAGAACCAAATAATGAATTAAGTTTGTTTTTGGTAGTCTCATAAGAACAAAAAAACAAAGCAGCTGAAACAATAATTAATGTTTTCTATGTACAACGGTCTGGTTGAGTGCATTTACCGACAAATCGTCGCTTAAAAAGTACTCAACGCTGAGCAATATACCTGTGGGGGCGGATCCTAAAAAAGCGGGCCCAATTCCATTATACAACCCTCGAAATCCTCCAGCTTTTAAAAATCCCTGCGGGCTCTGCAACCTCGTTCTCGTTGTATCCAATGGAAATAAAGTGGTATCAACCGCTATGCCTGCAACCCCTCCAGCCTTCGAAAATAATTTCTACATTTGAGTCAGTGTCATTGATTAAATTTGATGCAATTAAAAACTATCTTTCCAATATATCTTACTATTAACGATGTCAAATATGATACTTCCGAAACGCTGCCCATAATACACACTGACAAGGGGGAAGAAAACGGATAACCTCAGTTTTTAATTAACTTGGGAAGGTTATTGTTACCGCTGTGTGAAATTACTCAAGGTAATTCACTTGCTTGAAAGCCTCCAGAAAGCACGGATATCTTCAAGGTGGAGGTTAGGTGCACCATCGCTCCCTGTCGTTAATCCCACCACCAGTAGCACATGACACGGCATGGCATGACACAAACAGGCAAACACAAGGTCGCGTAGCTGCATTAAAATCTGTTTCCATACTCCGAGAAGGATCCACCAATCCATCCACTCATCATTAAATAAAACCCGCCCACTCGTGATGCCAACTGCACGAAGAAAAAAACGTGAAAAGTTGTGGAAATACTATATTATTTTGAAGTATTGTGCTCTAGTTTCACAAAACACAACATCCACCGGGGTATTACAGCAAGATTGTGACGGTTAATTTCTCAATTTTGTAAGAAGATTTAGTGCTAGTGTTTTTGGTACGTTGGTTACAGAAGCTTGTGTAACTCATGTGATATACGCCATATTAGATATGCAGATAGAAGACTCGGTAGGTTTAGTGGGAGGAGGGTCTTAGGTTGAAGTGGATTATAAGTTGTGTGCCTAGAAGAAAAAGTCGGAACAAGTGCCCGAGAAGTTTGTAATATCTTGTACAATTGAAGCAGAAAAAATGAGCAACGGGTTGTCATCTGATACGCCTTATCCCCGACTGTGTCATATTATTCAGTGGAAAGATTTTGATGGATATGGCTTTAATTTACACGCAGAAAAAGGAAAACCAGGTCAGTTTATTGGAAAAGTAGACGAAGGATCACCTGCTGAAGCTGCTGGTTTGAAACAAGGCGACAAAATCATTGAAGTAAATGGAATTAATATTTCGAATGAAAACCATAAGCAGGTTGTGCAGAGGATTAAGGCGGTACCCAATGAAACGAAGTTACTTGTTGTGGATGCCGAAGCAGATAAGTATTACAAAGCGAATAACATAACAATAGATGGTTCGCTTCCGGAAGTGAAATATCTTAAAACACCTGTTCCTGACGAGGATTTGAGTGCTGATGTCAAGAAATCGGAACACGATGACAATGGTGGCCTGAAGACTCCCACTTTGGAAGTAGGTCTAAGTATGATGGAATTACAATAAGGCTAATAACAACGCTAAGCGCATAAAATGGTTTTAATTTAAAAATTGCTGTCATTTAAATGGCGTGCAATTTTCAGTGTTTGCAGAATGAAATTATGTTGTTCATTAATGTCCCTCATGTTATTATGTTCCTCATGTTTTTATGCACCAAACTACTGCATTCCAGTATTTTCTTGTGATTTTACGTTTATTTTTGATAAATAATGTAAGCTTTCTACGAGAAATAGGGAGATCACTAATTAATGTAACTGTGACTCTTGTTTCGGGGTTAAGACTCTCACATTGTCACTTTCATAACTAACTAAATTTGCTTCACAGGTACTTTCAGTGAATTTATGAAATAACTGCTCTGGCATTTGCTGTTCTCTTCTGGAAATGTATCAAAGTTTTATGTAGATAGCCACGTAATTCCCACTCATTTAACTTGTGGATATTTCAATTAAAAGCACTTCAATTACCAGTGTCCAATTTTGTTCTGTATTTTATCATTCACAATAGTTCATTTCAACTATTTCTTTCTGCATAAAGTAAAGTAAACTTCTACACATTATTCCAGTGAAGTAATGCATACATTTTGACAATTATATTTTTACTTGGAGCCAATACCATTTATTTTACAATATTTCATTACCAAAAAATACTGTAAAGCCAATAAAGAACCATAATACCAATATTATAAAAGTTGAGGTTTAACACTTGCTTAGAGTTCTTTGTTTTTTCGCAAATTGAGATTGTCGAGTGTGGCAAAATTTTGTTTTTGTTTTAGATTTCATAATTATTTGGCCTTCAAAAGCTTCTAGCTATTTCCTCCAATTTCTTGCTTTCTTCTCTTCTTATCATACAAATATTTCTTCCATCTATAAATGCAATACAATAATATTTTTTCAGCATTTACAGAGCCCTTTATTTGTAAAGTATTTTACGAAGGGTACTGTTTTAATTTTAATTGGATAGCAGAACCTTCTTTATGCAGGATTATGAGTGGGAAGAGGCTCCACAGAAAATAGAAATACTTTTTTCTTTGGTTAAAATGTGTTATTAAATTAAAAGGTAAATTAAGAAATGCGTTTAAAAAATTGATGTAATTTTATATACATAAAAATTTTGCTCTTTCCATTTAGTACACTGCCCGCATTTCCCGTGATCAGTTCAAAATTCATCCCCAATTCATTGATTAAAATAATTAAATCCTTCCAAGATTACAGGCTTCTATCCTACTCTGACATTTTTTCCTCTTTTATTAAATTTATTCATTCATTGATTCAAAATTCTGTGGCAATTGCACAAGAAACTCTCTCTTGGAATTATGCATGGTGTCTGTTAATTTCCCATGCAACTGCATAAGGCTCAATTATTGTGATTATGTAAGAGAACTTTGATTCCTGGATAAACTTTGATAATGGATAATTATATATAATTATAATTAGCGGAGACATTCTTCCAAAAATGATCTTTCAAGGGGAAATTATTTTTTAGCAATGTGGATATGTAATATTTTTGTCCTATATTGAAACAAGGATTTTTATTTGATACAAGGATTTAATAAACATTAAAATTTTTGATGTTTTTTGTAATTCTTGAAAGTTTGTTGGAGAAATAATTAGATGGAAAATTCAAACTCAAATATGTACAATCATTTCCTTGTAAAATTAAATCACTTTAAAATATTTGTAAGTTTGTGTAATGTTTTAGGTAAATGCTGATAAAAATTCGCGAAGTAGTACATCAACAACACCTTCCAGTGATAGAAAGAACAGTGATGGTTACAGTCCAGAACCCCCCTTGGAATCGGCTGATGAGGTAAAATTATTCCCACATTGATGTTTATTGTGTAAATGTTATTGGATTGTAACTTTTCAGTTTGCATGTTACAAAGAATGCATTCTGCATGAAATATTTAATTTATTTGTATTATTTATTCTCGCCAGAATTTTGAGAGTCCATTGAAATCATCGGATAACAACAAGGAAGAAGTTGAAAACAGGAACGATAATGGTGTGAATAGCAGCATTAATCTTAGTATGACTGCAAAAGAGTTGCGAGCTAAATTAGCATCTCGTAAAAAGTATGACCCTAAGAAAGACAGCATGGATTTTAAGAAAAAATTTGAAATTATTCAAACTCTGTAATTATACAAAGGTGTTAAAATAATGAATGAGAAATTTATTTTTAGAAGTCTTTTTCTTCTTACTAAAATATTTGAGTGCCAGTGTTCAGTCACTGGTTTCTTTTTTATTTTGTTATTTTTTGTTTTATACATCAGTGCAGTACAGGTTTTCTGTGATTTGTTCAGGGTCCAATTATTAGCATTTCTAGTATTGACTGTAATGCATTTGCTATATAGTATTGGAATTTCTGTCGTGTAAGAATGTACATTTGTAGCTCTAGCTGAGGGTAAAGGTTTTAGGATTAGTTACTATCATGAATTTGATTGTAATATATCACTTTAAAAGAATGTAAAGTTAATTTAGGTAATTTGTTTTACATTCCATGAAGGATAGCGATTGTAGTATGTTAAAAGTATTAGTGTAATATGGGTAACATATTTTCGCATTCCTAGAATATAGACTGGTGGTGGTGCTAATGTTAATGAAACTAATATCACGCGAAGAAGAGTATATATTGTATTTTAGTCAAGTTTTTAGTGAATATCTTGCGCACAATAGGCATATCGCCTATGGAACTGCTTACTGGCCAGTGCAAATATGCCAATGCACAAATGAAAGGAATGAATGTTGTGAATGTTGTTGTAAAATATATTTGTTTTTTGAGTGTGTAAGAAGGATAGAGAATATTTTCATAAATCTTTACACTTGGATGGCCTTAGCCTTGAAAAGGCTTTTTATTATACATAAACATTGAATGTGCGTAATGTTCTGTCAAATGAATTATGTTCATTAAAACAATGTAATTTTTTTAAACTCAACATGTTTTTGTTTTGTTAAACTTCCCCCTTATTCCTATCTAAATTTCCCCTTCATTGATGTGAATTTTGTGCAGAAGACATTAACGAGGCTCTTCTGTTCGTATTTTATATAATAGATAATTTCCTCGTTTTTTCTTCTTCCAGGAAAAACTATTATGAGCCCTGGATATTTCAGTGGAGAAGTAATTTCATCACAAATATTTCATTTTATCACAAATTTTTAAATTGTAGAAGATACAATTATTTTACGCTTGTGTTAATATGCCTAGAACTGAGGAATGGTAACTGATAGGTACACAAGGATTATTTTCAGTTTTGTGCTGGCTTCATGGTTTGAAGTAATTTGTAAATTTTATACTAGTGTTCATTTTTCATCATCTTTGGACAAGTTATGCCTGGAACAGTTAAAGGAGTCAGGGCAACAGTGATAATTCTCGTGTTTGTAAGATTTGTACTCCCCCAAAGAAAAACTGTTTCTGTAAATTCAAACTTTTCTGTGTTCACTTTTTGCTACTTTCTATGTTTAAATTGTATTTTTATGAACACATTTGTAATGTTTATATGATGTTAGTTTTTTGGGGGACAATTACAAGATTTTCATTTTGGATATGTGAAATTGGGTTATTGTAAGGTGGCACCAACCCATGCAATCAATATTGTTTGCAGGTCATAGAAATATGTGCTAAAATTTATTTCCTATATAGCAGAAGGTTTAGTTTATCAGATTTAAACTTGCATCCGGAAAGCATGCTAGATCTCTGTGTTCATTATTAAATCTTAACTAGCTGGAACCCGTCAAAATTTGACGGTGAGATCTAAGATAAATGTAAAATACTGTGCCTAGACTAATGTTTACAAAGCAAATTCTTAAATATGAAGAAGAAAGATCAAACTTCTCTTATTTAATGTTATTTTTTTCGTCTCTGCAAATATTTACTTTTATGGTCAGGATGATTAGATATTATGCAGAATAAAAGCAATTGTTTTATATTAACACTTACACAATTGGACACGTGAGGTCTGTGACCGAGTGGCAACATAATATCAGCACCGAATGACACAGAAGGCAGACTTTAATTATATTGACTGATATTATTTCTTAAGTTTTTCGATGTCCTGTCGATTTAGAAACAACTGTTTCATTTCTTCTGACATGTTGCTAGAAGAACAACTTATGTTTCCATTTAAGCAACACAAAGTAACATGGTTTGCAGAATTTCTCTCACTCAGGAAGTACATAGCAGAACAATACAGACATTTCATAGATTAAGACCCAACAGTAATCGAAATTACTTGACTACGTTAGTAAAATCGAATAAAACGCACTGTCCAAATTTCTCTACAAAATACGCCACGAAAACAAATTGACGCAAACACAGTCACCACCAAAATGCAAATATTGCTCCTGAAACACAATCTAGACGAATTGTAAACAATACACGCACCAAGCGGCGAGGACGTACATCTATCCATGTACTCATATCTATCGGTATTGAAACACAGCCATTGAAAGAAAACAATTGACTACTGATAAGCGTACTATTAAAGAATTATTTATTTAATTAATTTACACCGTAAATGCTGGTGAATCAACACAAACAATAACTGATAACACATCTAGGGATCACATTCTTTCATTTAAAGGAAAAATAAATGCAATCGATGAAGTAGAAGCTCGAAATGAAGCCATGGCAAAATACCTTATTTTTTTAAATATATAGATACTTGATCCCTTCTTCACTACTTACGAAGTATTCTGTATTGAGGCAGAGTAGCTGACAAAAAATATCCTGCAGAACTTAATATGTGAACTAAATGAATAACAAAAGCACCTTCCTGCTTTTCATTTGGCTTGTGAAGATTTTTTTTTTTTTTTTTTTTTTTTTAATCTTATTTATTTTCAATAAGTTGGAATGATTCTGACAATTCTTACAGGTTTTGAGATACTTCCAGCACAAAGTTGAATGGGGTATATTAATCACAGCTCTTTGCTTTTTTTTTTTTAGAGTATTTTATTACAAATGTAATAAAAATGATATAGAATAGCAGATGTCAAACTGTGATCCAAGATCTAGGGCTCAGTTCTAAAGATTTTGAAATAAGAGTTGAATTCTGATGTGGAATTGTAGGGATGTAGTATGCAGCAAGAACAATAAATTTTTACATCTGGTGTATGGGTTCAAATCATAGTTGAAACGTGTGCAATAGGTGATTGGCAAAGGAGAAAAAAAAAATCATAGTATATTTTCTTGAAGTTCTTCCATTTTCCCTGCCTCTATCCTCCCTAGTACCGTTATATCTTGTGGATGCTAAAACTTGAATCACAAAGGAAACAATTATAGTTAATAAAACAATAAACACACTGGAGAATGAAAAATACTGAATTTTATTTCATTCCAACAATTGCCCAATGTACATGAATGATTTATCAGAATACATTGAGCAAGTTTTTTTGTTTAACACATAGCATTTTATTAATACATTTCAATGGTGTAAGGCTAATACCAGTTTTGTTCACCAAATTAGATATGTGGTTTCTCGGATTGAAAATAAAATCACTGTTCTAAATTTTGAAATCATAAATGATTGTTAATTGGTTCTTATCAAATTTCAAGAGGGAACTTATCAATTTATTTTTGCAAACAATACATCACAATCAGTTTTGTTGGTTATGAATATTGTTGACTAAACATAGGTAAAATGTGTAAAAGAATGCGTGTAATTAAAGTAAATATATTGTTCTGAAAATTTCTACATTGGAGAAATCAGTGGCCTTGCTTCTAATGAAACCAAGTAATTTATTATCTTTAGTTGTATGGCCAAATTTTATTTGAAATTTGTTTTCTAGATTTGTATTGTAGTTACAATTTCTAATTTTTGTCAATGTATTTTATAGTAAAAAATCAAAAGGACACTTTGTATGGTGACATCTTATAATTTGACATTTCTGTATGTTCTAACAGTGGTGACTGGTCCCCTTCAAACCAAGGGTTGCAGCTCCATTGAATGACAGAAATGTAATTTCCAAACTTCAGAACACTATTATATAATAAAATGTAAGCAATTCATGAAATTCGGTTTAATCAAAGTATATTCAATGTTACTTATATAATAGTGTCTCTTTAGGGTATGTTGCACCTCCTGCACACATGGTTCTGATTTTAATTTCCAGTGGACATTAGATGTTTTGTTTTAGTTGTGCATTGAGACAAGTGCCACTAATAGAATTCATACACAACAAAAACAAGGTTTTGAAAGTATGGTGATCCCCAGAGGCAGGCTTCGGGGGGAAGAGGGCAACTGCTCCCCCAATGTTGGAACAATTAAAAATATTTATATATTAGACATTTCATCTTTCCGATTTCAAAATTCATATTATAAACTACTTACTCTTTTCTGTATTTTGAGAAGAAATTAAATAATAAGTAAGTGAACAATAATTTTATTAAACTGAGTTAATAAAATGCATTAATAAATTGGTGAACTTAAGTCAGTATTTTAAAATGCCTGGGAAAATGTTACTATGAATATCCTCTATCAATCATCTTTTGATTATATTTTGCTTTTAAATGTTATTTACCTAGAAATTAAAGTTTTGTGTCTGAAATCTTGAGTCGTAACGCTCCAATTAACTCTAAAAGAAAGAGTATTTCCCGTTTATTATACACATGTGATACATGGTACTCAAATTTCAAAATAAAAAACAAAATCCAACCAGCTACAATATAATATATTTGAGTATTCTAGCGATCTGTTGGTTGCATGGTGCTAGGTCCTTCTAGCTAGCTCTACCGTTGGTAATGAGCGGAGTTCAGCATTCATTTGTTCATAAATTACCCTACTATTTGCAAAATATGTAGTATACCAACCGTGGTATTCACTCGTCGTTTTGCCACGTTAGTTTGCAATTAGTTCTTTTTTCTTCTGTTTTACTTTTCGGATTGTGCATATTTGAGTTTTGAGGATGCCAAGGTTCAATTTAATGCAGCTGTCGGCAATTGTCTCGACAGAAGAGATTGCTGTTGGCTGGAAGGTGAAACCAAACTTTGTTTCGACGAAATGCAGTGCTCTTTCTGTATGCGAGACGCTTTGCTCAACTGCAAATCATTTCTTTGGAAAATTATAATGCCAGAAAACCAACACGGGAAGTCATGGAGGGAGACGGTTCAAATTGATCCCCTCGCTAAAAACTATTTTTTTAAATTGTGCGCCTTGCTGTGCGATATATTCTAGTAGTTTTCATCAAAATAACGTTCACGTGGCAGTGAATCACTTCCTTCAGCCTGTAACTGGGGTCCACACAAACATTGTTGAATTGTGTGCTACTTCTGAAACGAATTCGCATAAATCCGTTTTATTTCGTGTACTTCCCGTTTCCATCCCTAAGGGCTTTGTCACCCTTTCACTTGATTAGTTGGCATAGTGGAGGGAGGTGTTTTAGAGAGAAGTAAATATCGCTCCGCTCATAAGATAGGTAGAATCTCGACCCTTCGGTTTAACACGAGGGAACATACGGCCTTTGGTGACGCAACCAAATGGGTGGGGGCAGTGGCAGCTCGTGCTTAGGTTGCACAACCCCCACAAAATGAAAAAGATATCATACCTTAAAAATATACATGTTCCTTTTAAAACGTTCAATATTCAAGATATTGCAGCAATATCGATGTATATGAAATCATTTTGAAACCGAAGAGCGTCCAACTGCCGCTCTCTCCGGTGTCTGGTGCCATGCCAGGAATTGCACCATGCTCTTGGCTATATTAATAGGTTTATTGTTTTACTCTTTGGTCCTTCGATTTCACACAGGGAACATATGGCATTTTGGTGGCGCAACCAGACTAGTGGCGCTGTCTAGCGCTGCGCGGCGACGGAGGGAATCTCAGAGGAATACCAATATTCTGTCTTCATCTGACTCACTGCAACGTAGATTTATAATTTTCGCTTGTTATTGAAAGTACACAAGTTTAGTCAATTATTGACGATATTCAATGCATTGTTTTGTATTGAACTGGCTTTCGAGTAGTTATGTATGTTCTGTAAATGTAGTCTGCCTTGGTAAAATCTTGTAACTGTGTTCAGCTCGATGATGAGCTATGAAATTTGGAGAATTTTTTATTTGATTTTAGGTTTTTTCAAAACGCACATTTAATGAGTTGTTTGTGTAAAGTTGGCCGTTCTGGATGGAAGTCCATTTGTGTCTCGTCGAAACCAGTCTGCCAGCAGCTGTTCGGGCCAGCAGTTTGCGAGCGTTCTTGTGAATACAAATGTGTGCAGATCTGTCATTATTTGCAATGTATACCAGGGTAGTGAAATTTTCGAAATAAAATAATTTTATATGTATAAAACTAGTCCAAACAATAGTGCTTGTGCAACACTGGAAATCAAAGCCAGACTCACGCGCGCGGGAGGTGAATATACCTGTTATAGACAAT
Organism: Teleogryllus occipitalis; assembly: GCA_011170035.1. NCBI lineage: Eukaryota > Metazoa > Arthropoda > Insecta > Orthoptera > Gryllidae > Teleogryllus > Teleogryllus occipitalis. The sequence continues at coordinate 86,824 of BLKR01002767.1, forward strand.
AGGCATAAAAATATGTAAGTAATATTTCAAAACAATTTTTTAATAAACTTAGTTTTAATTAATTTACATGACTTGCTTACATTTTATTATATATTCATGTTCTGAATTTTGTAAATTTCATTTCAATCATTCGATGGAACTGCAACGTAGTTGAACTCGTGGCTCATTGCGATGTCGCTTGCCTACACTGAGGTCTGGGTTCGATTCCCGTCGAATCTTATGTGAAATTCGTTCCAACAAAACGAGTTTGGCTGCTTCACAAGGGCTAGTCAAACTCCCTGTGAAGTGTCCTAAATCATACCCCTATCTTTAATCCTTCCCAATTCTGGCTGCTGGGTAGTGACGCAGGGCCGCGTGGAGTAAGAGGTGCGTACGCGGAGATGCTACCTGACGATCCTCTCTGACAACTGACTAGATGTGACGAGACAGCATATATAAATACAGTTTGATAAGATGTTAATGGAGGATTATTTCGTAAGCAACGCTCGACCAGAAGCAAAGAGACGCGTTGCGTCAATAAAGTAAGAGTAAGGACACAACGAATTTAAGAAAACAAAAAAACAAAAAAAAAACTCCAGTTTGAGCACCAAATGCCTCTGAATAAAATTATTTTATTTCGAAAATTTCCACGGGAAACGGTGGAAGCGGGTGCCTTGTTGCGGTACGAAAGCGAGGGCCCTATGTTAAAGTATGGGGATGCACAGTCAGAGTAAAAGAGCTTAAGAGTATGACATGGTCATGGTGCACTACCTGGAACTGCACGAGTCGCCGGAGAGAGCGCTGGAAGGAGCTCTTAGATTTCAAAATTATTTCTTGTACATCAAGACTGCTGCAATATAGTGAATGTTATTAAATAGAATATGTGTATCCCTAACACATTTAATACATATAACAATAATTTTTTTCGATTATATATGGATTGTGATTATTGATTCTGATGCAAATTATATTCAGTTGTCACATGATATTTTTCAAGTCATCTGCAAAAGCATTAAAAAACTAGATGAAATACTGGACGTAAGGTCATTTACAAAAAAAATGGTGATTAGATCAATTTTCTAACAAATATGAATTAATATTAGTGTGAATGTGAATTATATTTGAGGGTAAGATTCTGAAAATAATTTCTTGGAGAAATGGTTTACTAGAGTGAATCGACGGAGAAACAAACATGAAAAGACCCAAGACATTACAGAGGAAGTCAAAAAATAAGATATGACGGCAAGTATTAAAAGAATGAAAGAAGAAAGACTCCTAGAGGCTGCTCGAAAATACAGAGGGCTGAAAGACATTGGAAGACCGAGAAAGAAATGGAACGCCCGAGAAAATCTGAAAGGTTAATACGCTTTTTAGGCCAACTGTTAAATTAGGAACAGATATCAGACCTTTCATCATAGGCGTGCGCAGGGTAAAACAAGAAGGGAGTAACTACATATCTGGGCAAATTTTCAATCAATTTTTGAAATGTATTTTTGGGTGGTTGTAGGTGGGGTCGATTCCGACTTAGCTGAATTTTTTGGAATATTTCTTTTAATTCTTCGACATTGATTGGCTGATTTTGGATTTTTGGGGCGCATTTTTAGGAGTTTATAAGGGGGATTGTCCATCTTTCATGGGTAGAAAATTTCTTCACGTTTTTTGTTCCAAATTCGTTTTGTTACGTTATAGTTACACTCTGCACAACTTTCATTTTTTTTCATAGATTTTGGAAAGTTTAAATTTTGTTTAAATATTTCAGGCCACTCATTTTGTAACACATTTAATATGGTTACATTTCATAAGGTTTCTAAAATTGATTGCCAAAATGCTCTCAATGTAACAAGTCAGTTATGTTTGGGTAACTGAGTCCACTTGTGGACTCGATAATTGCAAATTACAAGAGTCCATGAACAATTTCAAATAACACCGTTTCAAAAGTAAAATTTAAATAATTGAATATATGTAATGAACATTCAAAATGTTCACTTTTGGAAAATACCTAAAGTTTTTTCCAAAAAGTACAGTAATCGAAAAATAAACCCACAAATTAATTTTAATTATTGAAAAATAGTCAACAAGTTAATGACAACAAAACAAATGTTGGATTTTACAACTAAGTAAAACGTTTGAATTTTATCCCTGGGCGATAAGGTAGGCGTTACTAACCTTTTTGTTTTATTGATCCTTTTAAAAGAAATGTTTGCTTCATGGACCCTCTTACCTTATTCTCAATGACATACACGGTACATAATCATAACCCAAAGAATTGCACATAAATATCTTAAAGATAAGTTTCGTACATCAGTATTTTGGTAGATATCTAAATTTTCAATAATGGAAGATTCTTTCGCTTCTGAGTAGCTAAACTTATAATCTTCATTGTTCTGCAATACCTGCAAAACTTTTAACTGGCCGTAACAGTGAGTAGAGTAGGGGGTATTTTCTTCTGGATAGAATTTTAATAGATTGTTATAATTCGTTGAGATTTCTAAACATCCTAAGCAGTAGTGTAGTTAGGTTCTCGGATGCCTCGGACCAGAAAGGTGAAATATCTGCAATAAACGGGAAATAAAGAGTTTTTAATGTAACCGGTAAAAGAATATGGCCGATTCAATCAAATTAAGTGTAGGGTGCGATTTGTTTTATTTTTTGCTGATATAGTCCGTCGGGGCTGATTGATTAGTGATTACGGGCGCGTCAACTACTAAGGTAATTAGTCCCGTGAGTGATGTGCATGTTCTTATCGCGGGAGGTGGCGGTGATTTCCCGTTGAATTACGAGTTCCGGCGCGGACCCATGTCAGCTTGCGGAAATTTTCCCCAACTAGGTATCTCCCACCAGAGGGCATCGCCCAAACCGAGACAAGATCTAAGTTCCCTACTGGTCTCCCGGCAAATATAGTATAGTGCATATGGGTGAAAGCGTAAGTAAGGGGTAAGGGTAAAAAGAGGAAGGAAAGATCGCGCGCGGTCCGTGGCCGGTTTGTTAGGATTCGGCATTCGCTTGGTGTTGATCGAAGAAACCACGGAAAACTACCGATCAGAGCAGCCGGACGCTATATGTTTCCAGACAGCGGCTGAATTCGATCCAGATGTGTAGCAAGTGTCGAAAAATCCTGCCATCATTGGGACTTGAAACCTAGGACCTCCCGATGAGAGGCTCTACAGTGACGTCAGTTGATGCCCTGAGCCACCTTTGCTGGTTCAATGGGGTGTCGATATTAAAGGTGATAAGAGCATGTTTAGTAGTGGCGGTTTCTCAAGGGAGGGAAGGGAGGAATACTCTCAAACTTTTTCTTCTTTTATATGTAATGTAAAAATGTTCTTTTATATGGAATGTAATTTCCAAATACACTATTTTCTTTGATGTAAGAAGAAACATGTATATTTTTGTTCATAGTTACCGCAAACTGTCGTTAATCGAGTTTTTAATTTGCGCGCGTTTTGGAATAAATTAAAAGCTCGTCTCCTGCTGGGCGGCAACACGCACGTGAATCATGGGCAAGGTCGTAGGAAGAGACACGTTATAATATCTCACACCCGTGGCAGCGGAAGCGCGGGCTGACAGAAGCCCAAATGATAGGTCAAATCGAACCGATATGTCTCTCTCTTTTTCAATCCCAAGACGATGAACAGTGCGAGAACTAAATAAAGCATTTTGATATTCTGTTAGTGAAGAGGGCTTGCATAGAGAAAGTGTATTATTGCGCTCCCTTCACTACCTGATCTGTGTGATAACTAGACTTCGGAATTTTAGGCACAAAAAAAGTGATAATTTGGGCACCTAAAATAGGTAACCAAATTATGAAATTAGGCGATATTTGGCATAAGTGACGTTTTAGACACTAAAAATCGCTTTCAAAATTACTAAACAGGCATTTAAAATCATTAAACATAAAAAGTTGTTTCGGCCGTCTAAAACTGATCACAAAGGATTAAATTATGCACTTTTTATTATTCAGGAAAGTCACGAATTTTTACATTTATGAGAGTGACTACAAGCACATTATGTTACTCATTTTCATAATTAGAAGCACAGTACATAATCATACTTTCTCGAAATTTTCTACAGTAAGGCTGTCTTTTATCAGTTAAAATAATTTTCATAGCTAGAAAGCATTTTTCCATTGATACATGTAGTAACAAACTTAGTTTTAGTCAGTTCTTATTCCCACTTCTTATGGAACTTCTCCACCCTCTCCCACCAAACCTTGTACCGTACGATCCATTACACTATATCCAGGTTTTGTTTTTATTACGATCTCCCGTTTCCACTTTACTTCGACCTCAACGGCTGCCTTGGCAGCACTAATTTTCACTTCGGCGTCTTGCACCACTGACACGTGATCTAAGATGTTCCGTTGCTCCATTGCTCTACAGAGTAGAGGCGGTGTTGGTTAGAATAGGTTGAGAAGGAAGAGGGTTGTCTTGAAGTGTTTCCTTAAAGTATGCAATGTGTGATGCAGATTTGCAGTAAGCTTTTTCCCCTAACGAAGATCAGGGTATTTTGTAAGCTTCGTCATTCCGACAGTATGCTTTTGCCCTGGCGCGGCTCGTCATTGAAGGCTGTAAGGCGGAGCCTCTCCTGTAGAAATCGCTGCCCAAAAGAAATTAAAAATGTATTTATAAATATATTTATTTATTAAATATATTTATTTATATTATGGCTTTGTGAGTTACAGTATGCAACAATCATATCCATGTTTTTGTTTGTGACTTCGATAACGGTCGTCCCTAACACATTTGAAGCTATTGACAGGAAAGACAAAAGCGTTAGGCTCTCACTTCATTCCGCCATTAGGCATGTGTAAAACGACGAGGCGTGACGTCATGCATTCACTGCACAGGCTTCCCGGCGGACGAAGGCTGCGGCCAGGCAGCCTTCAAGCACCATCTCGAGTTATAACTCTAGGGGGTGGTTGGCGGAGGATCTGAAGAAGGGTGTGCTCACTAGATAGCATTATTGTGCAGCTCAGCGAGTAGCATTGAGCATCAACTAGTTTTCCCAATTTGCGATAGGAGCGCTACTCCCTTATGCCTGTATCGGAAGATATTATGTATAGATATACTAGCTGACCCGGCGAACTCTGTTCCGCCTTAACAGCCGGTCCCATCTTTTTCTCGCGTCGCCCTCACTGGGATAAACTGTACTATCCTTGTTGCACTGCGTACGTGCAAAAACGTGCGTTCTCACACAGGAACGCTGTCGAACGGGATAAACAGTATCCTATGTCCGTCTCCTGGCTCTAAGCTTCCTGCTCACCAAATCGGTACAGCCGTTCTTGAGTTATAAATAGTGTAACTAACACGACTATATATAGATATAACGGCGAACGAAAGGCGGCTTTCATTATCGCCTTCTGTTATCAGTGCGGCGTTACAACAATGGGTTACAACAGGCAACAATGACCGCTAACATGCGAAATCACGCGAAAACGTGCAAAAACGTGCGTTCTCACACAGGAACGCTGTCGAACGGGATAAACAGTATCCTATGTCCGTCTCCTGGCTCTAAGTTTCCTGCTCACCAATTTTCAGCCAAATCGGTACAGCCGTTCTTGAGTTATAAATAGTGTAACTAACACGACTATATATAGATATAACGGCGAACAAAAGGCGGCTATCATTATCGCCTTCTGTTATCAGTGCGGCGTTACAATAATGGGTTACAACAGGCAGCAATGACCGCTAACGTGCGAAATCACGCGAAAACGTGCGAAAACGTGCGAAAACGTGCAAAAACGTGCGTTCTCACACAGGAACGCTGTCGAACGGGATAAACAGTATCCTATGTCCGTCTTCTGGCTCTAAGCTTCCTGCTCACCAATTTTCAGCCAAATCGGTACAGCCGTTCTTGAGTTATAAATAGTGTAACTAACACGACTTTCTTTTATATATATAGATATAAGATATATAGATAGATAAAGGCGAACGAAAGGCGGCTATCATTATCGCCTTCTTTTATCAGTGCTGCGTTACAACAATGAGTTACAACAGGCAACAATGACCGCTAACATGCGAAATCACGCGAAAACGTGCGAAAACGTGCAAAAACGTGCGTTCTCACACAGGAACGCTGTCGAACGGGATAAACAGTATCCTATGTCCGTCTCCTGGCTCTAAGCTTCATGCTCACCAATTTTCAGCCAAATCGGTTCAGCCGTTCTTGAGTTATAAATAGTGTAACTAACACGACTTTCTTTTATATATATAGATAATGCATGCAATGCAATATAATGCAATGCATTTGCAGCCTTCTCTATTTTGAAAACCACGAGCCGCGACTGCTTTTGCCTAACCTGTGGCTTTTCTCGTCTGGATTGCGTAGACGACGCCCCGCGGTTCTAAGCCTCACCCTGTCAACAACGCAGGTGCGCCGGGAATGAGTGCAATTGCCTAACTAGTAGGTGCTGTTCGGGGATGACATTGAAACATCGTGTTTATATTGACTTGCAGATCTTATGTACGGTGTGTTGAGTGAGAGATTTTAGTGCATAGTCGATTACGTATTAGATCAGGGAATATTCGTGTTTCGGGAAATTCGGGAAAGCATTTGCGTTTCAGTACAACAAATTTAAAAAATGAGTAAATAAAATCTAATAATGCTTCAAAATTATTTTAGTCAAAAAAATAAGAAAATCAACCTCCTTTTAGGACATTTTAGGCACTATTAGATGCTGTCAGTAGATCTAATTTTTGATGATTCGTAAACATCTGCAATTATTTTCCACGACCTCCTAAAGGACCTAAATAGGCATTTGTCCAAAAATTCGAGGTCTAGTGAAAACTCAGTCAGCTGTGCAGTAATGTTATGTGCTTATTTCATAGAACTGTTCGTTTTTTAATCGTGTAAAACTGAGCGAAGGTGATTGTTTTGATATTTTGGGCAATTTAGAAAAGTCAGTTTACAAGACCAGATTGCTGTGGTACAGAAAGGACGAGCGACTCCGCCACTCTCAGAGCTTTTATGCGACACTAGCAAGGAAGGGAAGCTGATGTTTTCCATGACATGGTATGATAAAGCGTTCCGCAGCTCGTTCGGACATGCGCTGTTGCGACTGCCGTGACGTCACTGGCAGCTTCCCCGGGTGGAGGCTCGTCCCCGGCGGAACCCGGGGATTATTGATTGAATGAGGTTTCAGGCCGCTTCAACAGCTAAGGTCATTGACATTGTTTAATATAAAACCGTAATATAGATTAAAAGAAAACCGCTGCAGATGCAACTATGACGTTGATTAAAACCACTTATATCGGCCTAGTTGAAAATTAAGACCTAAAGGCCGCATGTGTGTATTATACAAAAATGAAAAAACCATAAAAAAATAATTCAACACTTCCAATCTGACTGTATAGAGGTCAATAACATACACAAAAACAATGTTGTCATTTTACCTCAAACCAAATGGTTAAGTTCAATTTTCCGCTGAGAGGAAAAAAGAAGTTTGAGAGGGCGGACTCGTTACCGAGCACCTCCCGTAGAGAGCAGCCCAGACAGTGTCTCGGCTGCCATTAAACTTTATCTAATGTAGAAGGGGAGGTCCGTTTTACATTGGGGTGGGGGTGTTAACTTCACAGGTGGAACCATGCGAAAAGTGGCAATGCAAAAACTGGCCGATGCGAAGACGCGGTAAATTAACTTCCGTACGTCTAGCAGGACAGGATGCGGAAGACCACAATTTACAGATCTTAAATCGCCCTTAATTTAAAAGTGGCATTATGCCACTCTGTCTGCCATTCTCTAAGTAAGAGACTTTTAGAATGCCTTTAAATATTCGTAAGGGCCAGTAAGAATGGGAATGTCAGTCTTTCGGATTGCCGATAACGCAGTCCGGGATCCAACAATGTCCTAGATCTTTGTTGCGAGACAATAAACTATTATCAAGTAGTGTATTGTCATCAAGTATTATGAAGGAGAAAGCGAGGTTCCTTGAAAAGAGCTCAGCAGAGTACTGTGCGCCTCAATGACGCGGACTCGATATATTTATAGGTTTCGAGAATGGAATTAATTCCAGCAGTGAACACACTGCACAGAGGGTGAATTCAAAATGATTTGGTGACATGATGAAAATGATTTGGTGGTACAATGAAAACTACAAGCTCCTACCTCATTGGATGATGAACCATCAATGTATATGAATGTATAATCGACGTAATCTGCCTTCATATCTTGGAAATGGTCTGATGTACAAGAGCCAAGTATTGGGAAGGTTGGAGTGTCTGAGGTCAATATTAGGGCGAAGGAGTTTCAAGGGAAGATCGGGTTGCTTGGGGATTTCAAGGGCGTATGAAGGCAGATATCAAGTCCCCGCAGTAGACTTTTAAATCGAATACATGTATTCTGGAGAAGAGATATTCGAAGAACACCGTTTTTAGAAAGAAACTCCTGGGGTGTTTGGAACGCGGATTCACTTATCTGCTACCCAAAGGGGAATAGAATTTTGGCAAATAATTAGGCCAAACACTTCTCTGCCAGTAATGCTCAAAGTTAAAACTGTAGTAATAGCTAAAATGTGCCCAGACAGCTGTAGGAAAACCATTTACTGGTAAATGAACAGAGAGGATGTCGTAAAACTTCCTATCGTTGCAAGGGAACTCAACATAGTCATCTTAAATGATATAAGGAAACGAAAACATAATTTGAGCATGTCTTAGATTGTCTACCAGAAGGTATTTGACTGAGCACTGTACAATTGAATTCTCAAGACCTTGGGGATCTACCGATTTCATCCTTGACTTATTGAGTGTTGTAAGGCTAGATGATGTGATAAGAGTACCGGGTTATTTCTACACAGCGGATAGAAAGTAGTAGAAACAAGGAATATCCAAATTAACTGGGAGATATTTAGGAGGTTCACTATTCTACTGTTTTCTAATAGTTTGATCCCATTATTTTCGCGCAAGCTGACTTCGGATACAAGCTCCATGATGATGAAAGAACAGTAACACGTTCGAAGTGTTGACATGGAAAAGGATGTAAGGGTGAAAAATCTCAAAACGTGATTCTCCATAGTAAGCGATCTATGTTCCATTGTCAAGAGTTTTTAGTATGTGCCAGAGTCTCTGGTTTTAGTTTGCAATTACATCACAAAGTAAAGTCGGGAGTAACTCCATCGCAGTTGACAGTGAAAAGGGCGTAAGTGCCTCTGCGTTATATGTGCATGTGGCGGCAAACTATATATGCATATGTGAAAGTATTGCAGGCCATGGTGGCAATGCAATTGCTCCATTCTGCTTAAGGTATTGTCTTCTCAGATCACAACTAAACGAGAGCTAGGGATTTGATGTGACAACTGTGGTGAACAAAACAGGAACAATGTTTTTGATTGTTTTAATGTATCTTGTCCTTGAGGATTACTATGATTCCACGGATCTAAAATTACTTGTTTCTGCCTTGCAATAGGGATTTTTGAATGATAGAAAAACGAAAACGAGTGTCAAAATGTATGGTACCGAAAGACATTCAGAATGTTGTTAAGGCAGCACGCCTGCAAAGTCCATTGAAGCAATGGAAGAACGTGATTTTTTAGATTGTGCTCATGAAGCTAACACGTATTTAAACCTACGTGCGTTGCGAATAAACAACACGTCTCACATCAAAGTTGCTCTCGCATATTTGTCAATGATTAAGACAAAAACTTCAGGGAGAAAAAAGAACAGTTGCAGTATACCTGATCCATTATACTATAACAAGGGAACGCATGATAATATAGGCCCAACCAGGTTCACTGTTCCTGTTTCGTGACGGAGATTGTTGGAACGAAAAGTTGCATCGTGAAGAGTCCCTTGTTGCACCCCTCTGAAGTCATCTTGTGAGAAGTGCACGGATAGGAGCTGCAAAGCCCAAGCAACCTTTTCGAAAGAGTTGGCTATCTACTCGGCGTAAGCGAACAACACAGGTTGGAGGAACCAGCCTACCGTCATGACGTATCCGGACAAAACTGATACAAGGTGCCGGTCTTCCGAGTCGGCCTACAGAGCTATACTGGTTGAAGGAGTCAGCCGTCCGTGTTGCCTTATTTAAGTATTCTTTGTTGGTGTTACAATTTAATGATCATTGACGGGTATAAGAATGGGTTATGCGTAGAACTTGCTATTAATAGAATATTCATTATTTATTTTTAATCCAACTACAGATCTGTATATTTACCTACACAACAAGACCCGTAAAATGGAAAGATTTGCATAAAAATTACGCATTTAGTGATAATTAAATTTCACAATAAATTACACAAAAAGCCTCAAAAACCTTTAAATTTTACAGTCTGACTTGTGGGAACCCGCCAAAATTTGACGGTGAGATCTGAGATAAATGTAAAATACTGTGCCCAGGCTAATGTTCACAATATGTTGCAATGTTTGGATCTTCAGGGTATAACGAAGATATTCTGTGATGTGAAATTCCCAAAATTTGTAACACGTATGGCCCATGACCAGGTGGCAATGAAATATCGGTACCAAATGACACAAAAGAAAGAGCACTATTATACTGACGAATATTATTTCTAAAGTTTTGTAATGTGTCATCAACTCCTATAAACAACTGTTTGATTTCTTCTGGCATATTGCTCGAAGGTAAAAGTATTTTCCCATTTAAGCAACACAGAGTAAACTCGTTTACAGAATTTCTCTCGCATGTGAAGTACAAAGCAGAAGAAAACTGACATTTCATAGACACTGACCAACAGAAAACGAAATGACCTCACTACCACGACATCGACGCTGAATTTCTCTTTCCCTGCGTCTAGTTAATGTACGTTTGCGTCATTTGGTGCGCATGGGCAACGATTCGGAATTCGACATAACCTGTGAACAACTTCACTACTTCAGTACAACCGAGCAAAACCCACTGTTCGAATGGTCTCTACAAAATACACCACAAAAGCAAATACATGCAAACTGTCCACACCACAATGCAATTATTACACAGAAACAAAACCTTGACGAATTGTAAACAAATCTCAACAATCAAAACAAAACATCAAGCAGCGCCACCATGAAGCAGCGTGGACTCACATCTATCGACTCATATATATTGATTTTGAAACAACCACCAATTTGAAGAAAACAATTGACTATTGATAAGCGTACTATTAAAGAATAATTTAATTAATTAATTTACATCGTAAATGTTGGTGAATCAACACAAACAATATCTGATAACCCATCTAGGGATCATTTTCTTTCATTTAAAGGAAAAAATACTACAATCGGTTCGGTAGAAGCTCTAAATGAAGCCATGGCAGAATACCTTATCTTTTTAAATATATAGATTGTTATTACAGTAGATATACATACATCAATAATGCCTGTATTGTTGTTGAATAAAAGAAGTTATATATTGTAGGTTCATAACATATACATTTCAGTATATTATACACAGTACATAATATAAAGTAATGCACATTATATATAATGAATATTTTAAATCAGCATGTAACTAGAAATAAAATATTAGAATTTAACATCAAAATATTTATTTGGTAAAGTAAAATGTGTAAACTATAACATAATTCACAATACAATGGAATATATTGACAGAAACTTAATTGTAAACAAAGGAAAGGAAAAGTTGATGTACACACTTAATCATTTATGTGTTCAGGTGGATTAAATAGACAAGGAGACTAAGGACATGTTTAGGGACATCTGTAATTATTTCAAGAAAGATACTTTAAAACTGTTTTACAAATACATATAAACAGCAAATTTTATGACAAATCCCCCCCCAAAAAACAAATTAAATTCACATTTTTTTATAAAAACGCCAAGATTTATTTAAATTATGGCTAAATATGAAGCTGAAAATTATTTTTGAATGTATTTGTTGTTTATTTCTTTTAACCTTTCATTTTACAAATTTAATATTCTTGTTTTATGTTTATATTAATTTTAGTTACAAAAGGTTTGATTCTATTAGTCCCTTCATTATACTTAGGGTTCTTGAATTCACATTGCAGCATAAAATTTATCTACATAAAATTAACACTTAGTTTACTATTACAATGAAGTCATAAATAGTTTACACACTGTTAAGATAAAAAAAGTATATGGAATGGACCAACATAATTCTTATTTATACTTTTTACTTCCGTTATTTCAATTTCTGTAATCTAAATGTACTAACATACTATAAAAATCAAATCAAATTAGTTAAATTAATTTAAAAACTGGAATTAAAATGTATTACCCAGCATTGATTTACCTGCTGGGTCTGCAATTTGAATCAATCTCATTGCTTAGAAACCTCTTTGCCCATATGACAATGAATAAGCTCATTGGCCTGCATTTACAAATCTTACACTCCCAACAAGTTAATGTCATAACTATTGTTATTATCATCTGAATGCAATAAGAAAAAATTGTAGAGAAGAATGTGCACTAAATAACAGCGAATAAATATAGTGAGATGTCGAGATAAATCATAATTTTATTATTGTGTAAGGTGGGAGAAGACTCATCATTTTAGCGTGCGATGAAATGATTGGCCTTCATTTTATTGGATGAGTCAAATAATAAGTTTTCTTAGCAAATTAATAACCAGTTCTGAAGTGACTTTTAAATTTGGCAAGTTATTTTGTTAAATGCATACTTTTCTGAATTGCTTCAAAATTTAGGATTACAGTATATTCTTTGAATACTATTGATTAATTTCACACACTCATAGATTACTCAGTATCACTGGTAACTGACAGTGATACAAGGGAGGGGAAAATAATTAGGTGCAGACTCTAAGTCTGCTTGCATGAAAAAAAATAAATAAAATAAAATAAAATAAAATAAAACCATGTATATAAAAAATAAAATAAAAATGCATATTTAATTAAATTTTTCTGAATTGCCTATACCAATTCAGAAAATGGAAACAGCAGGATTACCTCTACTGAAGTCATTAAATATGGTTGAAGATATTACAATATCTTTGAAATTAGTGTTTGGACATGCAAGTGTGACTGCCAAGGAAAAATTATATACATCAATAAATTCAAATTCTGATATGCAGAATTTGAAAATGCAGAATGCAATGAAATTTGAAAATGCAGAATTTGACCTCACATTGGCTCAGATTACATCTTACAAATATGCTCCAATTACATCTAGTGATGTAGAAGAATGTTCAAGAAGATTCATTTCTCACAAAAGGATGAATGTGACTGAGTAAAATTTAGAAAAATTGTTTATTGTTCCTGTTACAAAAGGCAATGAAAAAAAAATACCAAGCTAAAATTTGATCGTGCATGTTTTGTCAAATTTTATCTGGCATATGTTTGCAGGTTTTAGCATTTTAAAAGGCACGAGAATCATGTCTAGTGATATTGAATTGTTTTATTTCAAGAGAAAGGTATTTTGTTCACTTGGCTAGGGAAATTTTTCTGAAAATTATGAACACAATCTGAGATATTTTCTCCTATAATTTTGAAGATGAAAAATAGCCAAAATCATTGCATGTTTGAGAATGCAGTGTTATCCTTACTATATGCCACAAAGAGAGGAGAACCCTAAATTATGAAAAACTTGAAACCTTTTTTCCTTGGAAAGAAAAGTAAAAATTAATAGTCTTTCAAAAGAAAATTACAGATTGTCATACTCCATAAACTTGATTTGGAAATCTAGTTGTAAATCAATGTACTGAAGAACCAGCATTTTGGAGTTAATAACACTTTTCTAGTGGGAATGTGAATTTTTTTTTTATTCATACACATTGTAACTACACACATTGATAGTACACATTGAAACTACAACAGAATTATAACTCAAGTTATATTACCTAATGAGAATTTTAAAATAACTTGCCTGGTCAAAAATGATACACACTAAAAAAATTGAACCATTAATGTATATATATTTTGTGAATGTTCAGTATGAATGAAATTACAAAAGTCCATGATGCTTGCAAAATTAGCAATATGTGTATTGGCATCACCCTGAAATACATGTTCATGATCTTGTCATAGAATGCAATAAGCATTTAGAATTCACAATATCCATGATTATCTGCATCAAAGGATTATCACTTGTTTCTATGACCAATTTCCATGGCTTTCTTTGATCAATTTCCATCACCTGTGCCAAAAACTACCTGAAAAATAAAATTAGTACAATTAATACAATAGTATTTGAAAATATAATTAAAGTAATAATTGTTGAAAAATAAAAAAATAAAAAATAGTGTTTTACAGCTTTTCTTAAGGAATGCATTATTATTTTGTTCAATTATTTACAGAACATGATAGGCTTTAGTCTCAATTTAAATATGGCAATCAAAATTCTGTACACCTATAACATGTACTACACCACAAAATGTGTCATTAATTCTACAATTTCTAATTGTCATTAATGACACTTCAAGACTATATTAAAATTATTTCAGTGAATTGACAACATAGTAAATATTATTTTTTTACATTTTATTATGAATTTGCAATGCATAATTGAGTATTTAAAACTAATCAAATAACTTAAATTTTTTTAATAGGTACTTTTTTGACAATTAAAAAAAGCACAAATTAATGCAATATAATGAGTTTGGAAGCCAAGCTCTCTATAACCACTTAACAACATTAGAATTTGAATTGAAAGGATTTAAACCAATGAAATAAAATGATATCATTGTTTATCTTGTTCGACATAAGCTTTTAGAGGAATTTTACAGTTTATTTACATTAACATAACTTTGAGCCGGATTAGTGGCCAAGTTTTGTACACTACGCCCAATATAAATGCACATAAACTAATATATGGATTTCTATTATTACAACACATGATAGAAATATATACATACCTTAAAGTTACAATTCCATTCCACCATTCTCTGAGAATCTTGGTTGACAATTCTTGCTTGATTTGAAATAGGCGGTGTAAATGTAGGTATCATTTAATTTTTCTCGAACTTCGTTCGCCCGTTTACTCCCGATGAAATAAGACTTTCACTTCAAAGAGGTAATTGATACTCTGTAGTCTGGCGCCTATTAAAAGATATCCACCAATATCCTTTAGATTATAATTCACACTAATGTGGCACGATAAGTTTCAATACGGTACATACCTGTGAACTCTAGTAAGTTCAGCGATTTGTTTCGCCCACAACGTATTCCTCTACAATAAAAAATTGAAAACTTTCAGAACGATGCGCTTTTCGCCACTTCGAAGAAATTTTCCTGAAGGGCCAGTCACTGTCTTAGACCGTCCAAAATGAACTGAATACCAGCTTCCTAGGGCAATCTGTTGAAGGGATACAACGAGAAACGTCTTTTTCATGTTTTATTTTCTTCTCGGCTTTTATTGCATGTATCAGGCTGAAAAAAAGTGGAAGAGACACGGAAACATTGTTGAATTTTAAAGTCTACCAATTTTGACGCCAAATTCATATAGAGAAAAACAATTTTTTAAAATTGATTTTCGACGTGATAACGTTGGAGTACTGCCTCGATTTCCTCCCCCTAAAATTGGTCTTATAACATTCTATAACACATATTTTTCCGGTTTTTAAACAATGTGGACAGGAGTGAAAAAAAATAAAACCATTTTTTTTTCAGTTTAAAAATTTTAAGTTCGCGCCTAAATGTGATTGGAAAAAACGTTTTGACCGATATTTAAACACAGATTTAAACACGATATATGAACTCAAAATCTTATAGGTGTTACATCGATTCATCTTATGGGTGTATCAAACTCAATCGGAATATCATTGGTGGAAAGCGATGGCTGGTCTCTTGCGCAACCGACTTCAGCCAATGCGCTTCAGGCACCAGTGTGCGTCATAATATTAGCCATAACATTAGCCAAAATTATCAGTTACTAGTCATTGAAACAGAAACACATAAGTACATTTTTTAAATATTACATCTTTTATTTCAATTACCCTTTCATCGTGTTATTTTTGGTTGGTAACCGGTGAAAATTGCCTATTTATGCCACTTAAAAATTGTTTCTCTACACTTCTTGTTCTCCATGAAACATGGCGGCCGACGTCTGGTCTCGCTTTTCAAACGAAGTGGCCACATGGTTCGTGACGGAAACTGGTACTGCGCTGAACGAACAAAAAATTGGTGCACCGGAGGAGCCCACCCATCTCTTTCCACCACGGGAATATCGGGAGGGAAACGATATTTTCCACGTGCGAACGGAAGTGGCAACATGGGATGTTGCTCCCACATAGCTATCAGAATTCGTAGACAAAAATACTTTAAAATTCAACAATATTTCCTCGTCTCTTCTATTTTTTAAGCCTGATACACGCGATAGAAAAAAAGAAAACATGGAAAACACGTTTCTCGCTGTACATCTGCAACAGATTGCCCTAGGAGGCTGAGTTTTGTGAATCTACGTCATTTTATATTCTCTTTCATATGGGCATCGCGATTATCGATTTGGTGTGGGGGCACTTTTCACGCCTTATTCGGCTATACCTTTTGAGCATCACATTAAAATTGTTTGAAGGTTATAAACACGTACCCTGAATGCAGAGTATTTGTAAATAATGCACTTGTGTAGTCTAAAATAAGTTTTCTCATTCTCATGGAAAATTTACTATTTGGCACTTACACCCTTTTCCATGTCAACACTTCATTTGTTTTACATGAACGGTCTTAAATTGTATGCTACAGTGCGACAATTTTATTAGTGTGCTGCGATCGTGGAAAGTTGTGCTCGGCCGACAGGCCGTCACTCGCTGGAGAGCGGTGCGCTCAACTCCCCTGCGGAAGGTTTTGCCCTGCAAAAGGCGTGCTTTCCAGTCTTGTTGAATAGTTGGTTAGTGATGGCTCGTTCGAAGTTCCCTTAGACAGATAATATTTGTTTATGACACGTACGTAAAATGTGTCAAACCACTATGTACATCGTATCCTGCAGCCATTCTTCTAAATGTTGACAAATGAAGAGCATAATTACGGTCATGTTCCACAGCACTGCGCAACCCCACACACTGCTTCAGTTTCCTTAAGGGTTTACATGCCGTATATTATCACACGTGGTTTGTGGCCTGCACGCTCTCCTGATCTGTCTCCGTACGATTTCTTTCTTTCTTCGTGGATTTCTGAAAGTTCGCATATATGCGACAAATCCCCACACGGAAGAAGAATTAATATAAAGGAAAAGATCTCTGCAACACCACAGGACATCCTTTACCGCGCGAACCAGAACTTATTTTGAAGTCAAGAATGAATCAGAGTCGTGGTGAGCAGTTCTAGTATCTTCTTATATCCCGATGACAATTTAAACTCTCCAGTAGCGAAAAGCCACCTTCCCTCTTCAGCGATTCTATCGGACCTGTCTCCATCTCCTCGACATCCTTGGCCTCTTTCGCCGAGGCCAAATCCCCGCGCGACCGGAACATTTATAAAAAGGTCGCCTGTAAGAACGAAGCGATTTTCTCTCAAATACTGTCTGTGGTAACTGAATTCTGCCATGATATCTACATGAAATTTGGACTTGACAAATGTGCAAACAAAAGCTTGAGAAGAGGCAAAGCGGTAACGACAGAGAGTACTCAAGTATGCACATTGTGATTCAAGACCTCGAACCAGGCAAAATGTGCGAATATTTAGGCGAAATGTGAAAAATGTTACATCTCGAACCATTCACTGAACGAGAGAATTCGACATGCACCACTTTAGGGATATGTCGAAGGTGAGACTCGGGAACATAACGTTGTCGACCACAGGATTCTAATGACCCCCTAGCTTAGGTTGTGCTATGGAAATGGTAGATTCTGCAAGAATGCAGACAATACGTTTTTGATGTAGAAAAATTAAAACCCTTAGCCTCGCTTTATTTATACAATCTACTAAGGATACGTTGAATGTACCCTTTGATGAACTTTAGGTCTCTAGACGATCGGAAAATTAAAAAAAAAAAAAACTTCTACAAATAGCAAAGCATTGGGTGGTTTACGTACCACAGACGCGATGGAGTTAATGACAAACAGTGACACTTAGGACTGATCTCTGAGGAACACCGTTTTCCAGTGCGTCCCTGAGAGATTGGACTGAGAAAGAAATTCGAACCATGGACTGAAAAAAACTGGAAAGAAAAGGCTGAAACCTTCTCATTTTGTGTGTAAACTATATCTGTAAAAATACACATCGCCTCTTAGCAAAAAACATGTTCATAGAGCTGGCTGACACACAAAACATGTTCATAGAGCTGCTATAGAGAACACAAAGAAAACTAGCTCATAATTATAGGCTAATTAAATGCTCGCAGGGTTGGGCAGTATTTAAATACTTATATTTGAAATATGTATTTTAAATACATGTTGTATTTGAATATCTGTATTTTTTTAGTTTATTGGACTTGTGTTTTAGAGATGTATTTAAATACATAAAATATTTAAATTTTTAAGTATTTAAAAACGGAAATACTTCAAATACTTCAAATGCAGATGAAGATAACGAGGATAGTTTTGTGTTGTGAAAAGGTGGTAAACTGTGCAAAAAATATTTATTACAATATAAAAACACTGCAACTTATGCAAAAAATGCGAAAAAAAGTGAGAAATATTATTCAAACCTTTTTGCAAGTGCAATCAAAATATAAATACAAGAAAGAATTTCAACACTGATTTGTTCCATGCCACAAACATTCCATTTTCAAAACTTGAAAATCCAACATTTAATCAGTTTAACCAGCAAAATACACAAAAAATAAAATTCCACACGAGTCCTCCTTAAGAAATATTATCTAACTCGTATGTTTTAATATTATTAAACTATTATGTCCATTTCCCTGCCTATTTTTAAGTTTTTACTTCCTTAGTGCCTGCCTATTTTCAAATATATTACCTATTTTCCTGCCTGTTTTAAGTGCCTACTTGCCTGCCTATTTTGAACCTTTTTAGTGCCTACATGTCCGAGCTCTACTTATGGCACACGTTTACGTTCATCCGCGTCAGTTGAACGACCATATTCCTTTGCGGATTTTATACATTCGCCAAATAGGGATTTGTCTGATGATTTGTTTGAAAAACTGGTCGGTTAAAAAAAAAATCCGCTTATTTGAGTTAGACTTATAAGTTATTGTTCAGAAATTTATGATTGTCAATTAGTAATTTATTGTATTTGACAATTACAATAAATTGTTGCTATAAAAAGTAATAATAAAAAATTATTGTATTTACTCTATTTTGAGTATTTGAAATATTTTAATTGCGTATGTATTTATCTATTCAAAACCTAATGTATTTTGAGTATATATTTAAATACTTATTTACGAAGTATTTTGTTGAAGTATTTAAATACTAAATTTAAAGTATTTTGCCCAACCCTGATCATAACCATCATACGTTTAAAAAGAAATGTATTCTGCTCACTTGTTAAAAAATTATTACGAGTTGAACAGTTTGTTCAACTCAGTACTACTTTGAACTGCGGGTGGGTAATTGTTTGGTACAAGGATTCTCGAAAGAATGTAGGGGTCGACTGGGGGACAGAAACCGAATAAGAACCACGCCACTGATTCATATAGTCGAGATCACATTGATTCCAAAAAATATTAATGAAATTCATAATTGTTTTCTACAAAACCCTAAGAATACATTACAAATTCTCCCTTCTTCCATACTATTTATCGTTCATTATTCGGATGTTTAAAATACTCAAGAAATTATAACTATGAATTCACAACGTTACTCATTTGCTCAAAAACTATTCTCTGCAATATGTACTGCAGAAATGATACAACTAGTTCCTTAAGAAACGCTCAACCATTGCAAAACTAGTGTTACAACAGCACATACTCTCTGGCACAATTTTTACCTTTTGCAATTTTCGAAAATTCTGAATGTTCAACGAAAATGACACCTGCGCAATTTTTAAACGTCCTTTGCCTTATCCTGCGAAAAAAATAAAGGAAAAATTTGGAGCCATCTTGAGATTTTTTTATTAATTGCAGTAACTTCAAGCAGAAATTATACATCTATCATCAAGCGATAACTATTTGCTTTCTAACAAATTATACATAACGTTATTTAAGAAAATGATATTTTAGAACAAATTTTCTTTAAAAAATTAATTAATATTGTACTTTAGCAATATAATTTTTTTACAATTCTTGAAAATGCGGAGTTCGTTGAAAATGGAACCAACACCAATGTTTTTACCGTCCTTTGATTCTTTGCAAAGAGAAAATTAAAAGAACAAATTTGGAACAATTTTTGAGAAAATAATCGTTCAATAATTGATAATATTGCACGCAAAATTACCCGCAAATTCATATTTTCGAAAATTTGTACTTATTTCACGATGTCTTTGAAGAAGAGATGTTATTAAGGAAAAAACTCCACCTTCAATAATATTGTAGTAGTTGAAAGACGCCCTCTCCCCAAAAATTGCACTTTTCAGTTTTCAAAAAATCTGGGATATCAACGAAAATAACTAGCCATTTTAAATGTTCTTTACGCTGTCCCAGGCCAAAGATTAAACAAATAATTTGGAGCCATTTTCGCAAATGTTGAGGTTTTACGAGAGTACTCACGAAAAACAAAATATCATTTCCAAACTCGCCAATTCGTTCAGATCAATCACAGAATATCAATTTTGGAGGCAATCGTCTGCACCGTTTAGGCGTTAGGGTTGACCCTCGATATCAAGGACCCACCGAATATGGATTTTGACTACACACCGTCTTAAATAAAGTAATTATCTACATATAGGAACATTTATCCACTGTTTCGTTGCCAGGGAGACAATAAGAGTATACCAGGGAGGCAATAAGAGTATTTCTGTCGAAAAATCGCCGATTTCCGGCGTACAATTACAATGTTTTCTCTTCTGACGAAGTAAGCCGAGAAAGTAAAAATAAAAATTATGTTATTTCATGACAACGGTATTTCCACTCTTTGAGATCGACATTTAAGGTACGAAGATATCCAATGTAGGACAATGCCATGAAATTCATTTAAAGGTATTTTTGAAAGCAGAATTTTATGCTCAGTGATGTCAAATGCATTCGAAAGATCTAGATATAGTGTAAACTATTGGTACACGGAATTATTACATTTAAGTAATTCTTTGCGAAATGTTTATATATGCTGTATATTATAGAGAAAAAATGAGTGGGGTTGAAGAAGCAAACAATGTTTTGAAAAGGGTTGATGCAAGAAAATGTTTGGAAATCCCTGAATACACTTCGGCCAAGAGAGAGATTAGAAATAACAAAGGTCCAAGCACAGATCCTGGCGGAACACCTGTGGTAATTGTATCAAAATTTGAATTTAAATTTGGATTAGAAATTTTCAGATTGCCAGAAGATCTCTGTACATTGCTTACGCCCAGTGAGGTATGATCTAATGAGGTCATTAACTCCACCCCTTATTCCATAATAATCTACTTTTGTCAACAGTTTTTCATGAGATACACTATCAAATGCCTTTGAAAGATCAATGAATATACCTGCTGTCTTCTTATTTGATTCCAAGTTTCCAATGATTTTATGAATAAATTCCACAACAGCAGTGGTGGTGGAGAAGCCTTTCCTGAAGCCACGTTGTGATTTATTAAGGATATTATTAGATTCAAGAAAACAATTAAGCCTTGCTAATATAACTTTTTCATAGAGTTTGCCAAATACTGAAGTTAGGGTTATAGGTCGATAATTCCTAACATCTTGTGTATTATTATTCTTAGCAAGTGGTCTTTACAATACTAATTTTTAGGGATTCTGGGAAAGTGAATACAGATAGAGATGAGTTTATCAAGTGAACTAGTATATTAAGAAGAGCAGGCTTACGTTTCTTAAGAATTATTGAAAATATTTCATCATTCCCCGACGAGCAACTATTTTTGAGGGAATTTATTAGTTGGTTATCTTCATTAGTATTTGTATGTTGGAGAAACATAGATTTTGAAGTTCCAGAAGATAAAGTATTACTAGTATTACTGGTTACAGTGTTCTGCTTTGAATTTAAGAAATGGCAGTTATAGGTCCTACAAATATCAGAAGGATTGTCAAGAAGAATGCCTTCTTGTAGTAGATTATGTTTTTACGAATCTGTGTTTTACCACTGTTAACTATATTCCACAGTGTTTTAGATTTTTTTGTTGAGTTGTTAACTTTATGAATCAATTGACAAGCTTTCTCATTCATCAGTTTTAGCCTATATTGTTTTTTATACTGTTTATACTTCTCATTATAAAAGGGGTTCTTAGTATTTCTGAACAGGTCATACATGTTTTTCATTTTATTTCTAAGAACAAGAATTTCATTAGGAAGTTTAATTTGTGGTTTCTTCACTACATTCATTTGCCTCTTAATGGGATATGCAATATTCAAATGATAATTTAATGTACTCAGGAACAAGTTCCATTTCTCATTGACATCATTACTATTGAGTACTTCAGTCCATTCCTCTTTTAGGAGACATTCATTTAGCAAATGTAGTTTAGTATCCCTTGTGTCACGGGTGAACGTGTATTTCGGTAGCACGAGACTAACGGGGCAATTGTTTATTTCAATGATTTATGCAGTGTGATCAGATACATGAAAATCAATATTATGAGAAGAGTATTTATTCATTTCAATGTTTGTAATGATGTGGTCTATGGTAGAGCTAGAATGGGTTGTAACACGTGTTGCCCCTAACTCCACATCATGAAGATTGAAGCTCTTTAGTAAATCATGTAGTTCATTGTGTTGAATATTAATATTCAGATCTCCCAATATAATTAACTTACAATTGTGGTTTCCTAAGAGTTTTGTTAAAAGTTCTTCAAACCTGAGTAGAAAGTCATTAACACTAGAATTTGGGGATCTATAAATGCCTATTATTTTAATGTTCCCTTTGATTGTATTTACATCAATACCTGCTACTTCAAAAATCATTCCAGTACTTATGCCTCTAATCCAGTCTACTGGTTTGCAAGTTATGTTATTTTGCGCTATTACTGCAACACCGCCACTTTTATTGAGTTCTCTACAGAAATATTCATTAAGTTTATAGTTGGGGAATTTAATCGTATTAATTTCATTATACTTAAGACCATGTTCAGTAATGATAATAATAATAATAATATATTTGTCACATAAATACAGCATAAGCCATGTATGACAAGTCAGGACATTATATGATCATACAATGTACAATGCAAATATTTCAAATATTAAATACAATACAGGTATAAAATTGAATTCTGTTTTCATGCTAAATACAAATTAATTTTATAAATAGTAGGGTAAAGCTAAAGTTGAGAGCAAAAATAAATAAAAAGGAGAAGAAGGAGAATCTTCATGAGATGGATGCTTGGGCTGGATCTATCCTTTTATATCCATCAATCAGCTGGGGGGGGGGGGCTTCAAGTCATGCAGCAGAATATGCAACAAAAAAAAAAAAATTATTTTTATTAGTTTATATTGATGTTGATATGTGTTTATGGTGTAGGTATTCCTTTGTACTGTAGAATGTATGGTTTAACAGGAAAGCTTTCAGTTTATTTTTGAATGTGTGTATTGAGTTTAAGCTTTTAAATTCACTAGGGAGTTTGTTATATAGTGTGATGCCTTCAAAAAGGGTACTTTTTTGAAAGAGTGAAGTTTCACAGTGTGGGACATGCAGATTCTTGTTTTGTCTAGTATTATAGTTATGAACATCAGTATTTAGAGTAACAGAATCCTTGTTTTCCATAAGCGTCTTCTTTGTGAAGATTAATATTTCAAATATGTATATGCATGGGAGTGGTAGGATTTGTAATTTCTTGAAAAGTGGTTTGCAGGACTCATGTTTGTGAGTGTTTGTCATTGTTCTCAGTATTCTTTTTTGGATGATAAAAGTGTGAATACTTTCTGGGGAGTTTCCCCAGAATATGATTCCGTATTTTAGATGCGAGTGGACATTTGCAAAATACACTGTTCGTAGTGTATCCAAATTTGAATTTGACTTAAGGATGTAGATGGCATAGCATGACTTGGTAAGCTTGTTGTTTAGATCTGTGATGTGGGAGTTCCATTTTAAATTGTCTTGAATTGTCAATCCAAGGAAAGTTGTTTTTTGGGCTATTTTTACAGGCATGTGTTTTATTATCAATTGTGTTAGAGGCTTTACTTTAGAGAGTGGATTCCGAAAGTTTAGGGAGACAGTTTTACTGGTGTTTATGATGAGTTTGTTTTCCTGGAACCATTTTACTAGTGCTTCTAGAACTGTTTGTGCTTCTTTCTGTAGAGTTTGTTGGGTATTTGCTTTAATAATAATGTTAGTGTCATCTGCAAATAGGACCATTTTGCTCTTTTGTAGAGTCAGGGGCATGTCGTTGATGTACAAGAGAAATAGTATAGGGCCCAGGATTGATCCTTGTGGGACTCCATAATTTATCATTCTAGGTTGGGAAAAATGGCTTGAAATCATTTTATCTCTAACATGCTTGATTGTGACTACTTGACAACGATTTGAAAGGTAAGATTTTACCCATTGATGTGCAATGCCTCTAATTCCCAAAGTTTCAAGTTTGAATAACAGTATGTCATGATCAATAATGTCAAATGCTTTTGATAAATCTAGAAATAAACCGATGGGAATTTCTTTCTGATCTAGAGCAAGAAGTATGTTATTTAGAAAGGTGAAGATAGCAGTGTCTGTTGATTTACCATTTCTGAATCCATGTTGAGCCTCTGTCAATATGTTATTTGAATTGAGGAAATGTTTGAGTCTATCATTAAAAAGTTTTTCTAGAATTTTTGAAAATCCAGATAGTAGGGATATTGGTCTGTAATTCATGAGATCGTGGGTGTTGCCTTTTTTGAATAGTGGCATAACTTTTGCTTTTTTGAGAATTTCTGGGAAGCTACCTGTCATTAAGGAGTGATTACAAATGTGTGTGAGCAGTTCTAGTATATATGTTGCTGAATGTTTAATGAGTATGTCAGGGATATTATCCAGTCCTGTAGAGAATTTGTTTTTCATTTTATTTTTTTGATTTTCTGTATTTCTGCAGGTGATGTTTCAGAGATATATATGGACTTTGCATTTGGTGATGTGGGTATATTTGACTGCATATTTATATTATTTACAGAATTGCAGTGTATTAACTTTTCTCCAATTTCTATGACTGCTACATTTATAGACGTTTCTTCTAGAATTGTCTCAAGTTGTTCTACTTTGTTATGTATGTACTGGATGTTTTGAAGAACACTGAGGACACTTATCTTTTTTAAAAATTCTATCACAGGTGCTTGTCTTAATTGCTGAATGCCAAGGGGTGTCTTCTTCTTACGTGTTTGCCTTAAAAAATGTAATAAGGCCAAAAAATTACTTAACCTTACTTTGTATTATATTATGATAGCCAAGTTGGCTTACTTCTCCTGTCAATTATTGAAACGTGAAACAGTTCCTTATTCTTTATTTTGAACGAGGCGATTTTCTCGTCGTATTCTCTCGGTTGGCTTTCGTCTCTGCCCGGGCTGGGCAACTCAATCAATAGCTCCTGCGGGCTGCTGTGCGCCGGCGTGGCCGGGCGCTAGGGTCTCTCTTCTCGTCCATCTCTTCTGTCAAGTATTGATGTACGAATGCTCGGAGCGTCTGGTAATGATGTTGCTGCCCGCTCAAGAACAATTTGTCTGGGGAACAACTTACTCGTTTAACTGAAAGGTACGGTAATAATTTGAAATAATAACTGATTTTAGGCAATAAAATGTTTCTTTTTAAATGAAATGCCATTTAATAATTATATTTTTGATTTATTAGATTCTAATATTTTTGTACTTTTGAAACTTCTATAGTTATATATGTCGATCATTTTTCATTTTGTGGTGATGAACATTACCTGTACACAATATTGGTCTGTTTTCTTATAAAAGATATATGAAATATTGAATTGAAGTGAACAGAAATTAGTGTGCAGGTGATTTACATTAAGACATTTTTCTGCCAAAATGTGTGAGAATCTGCATTATCGCTTTTGTAATTTGTATAGCTGCATTTTATGTATACTCCTTACCAATACAGTATGTGGGGGAAACAAACAAAAAAGTTCATGGGGTAGCATCAGAAAGGCTTGGACTAATCCTAAAAAAATGAATATTATCGTATGTGTTTGAATTAAAGGAACGAATTGTTGTGCTGAGATAGTAATTTGGTTTCTGATCAACAATTCGTAAGGTTTTTTTGTACGTGGTTAACACGTATGACGAGACGAGTCTGGTATTGATTATTTGGTGGGAGTGGAATAAGTTAGTATTCTTCGTAGCACTTCATAAATGTGTCGTTGCAACGTTTTCCTCAGGAATTTTACCGACTTCGCTGTTCTGCAGGTATTGATTTAGTGATGTCGTTTTCCCAAATGTTTCTAGTTTTTGTAGACTTCGGCCCTATATGCATTCGCAAATTAAGAAGAATGAAATTTGACGCTACTTAACTTTTCAGAAAGTATTAAAATATAATCACTTTAACTTTCCGTCTACTTACTATATCTCTAAATTTCATTAAAATACAGTACAATGCAGAGAATGGGCGGATTTTCTTAAATAGTTGGCATAAGACGGGTAAATAGGAGAAACCGGTAATGACATTACGAACTTTTAATAAAATTAATACGCGTTTTGTGAATAATCAGCAAAAAATATAGTTTATTTCATAATTACTACAGTATTGTAATTATAGACTGTCCTGTTGGACTTGTGGTAACAATTTGTGGGAGCAATGTCAGCCTGAATACAACGTGAATGCTTTATTGTGATATTTGCCTAATAGTGAAAATAATGTTCTTGATTTACTTAAATCTTTCTGTGTCTTTTCATGTACCCCTGACAATTTGTTTTTTCATTGCAGTACATGCGTGGGCAAGTTAAGATTATTCTTATCTTGTCGCTTTTCATCCCCGCACAAGAAGTATCAGAATGTATAATGTCTTTAGAGTCCCACCATCTTCAACTAATTTGCCACCAGAAGATTGCACAAACTCAGCAGAAAGGTGTGTGGATTTTGTTGCACCCTTTTTATTAATAGGATTAGCCTACTTGAATATGAGTTTCGGTTTGATTAGTTCTCTTTATTAATTTGGGACTTTTGCTTGCATGGCTGTTGGAATACAATACAATTCATTGTATATTTATATATATTATGTATACAATTCATTAGTTGGAAATGAAAAGTACTAGAAAAATCTTTTAAATGTTCAGAACTAATAGTGAATTTGTGTTTTGGGCAAAAGTTTATGAGTTAATAAAATATTGTTTATAACATATGGATCATTGATCACTTTGTGGAGTACAGTTGTTACAGCCCCTAAGCATTGAAATGCAATTAGATGTATAAAAACACTAAAGCAATTCAAATAAGGGAAATATCAAGCATTAGAAAACAAATGTTAACCTATTATTTCCAGTTCTTGCAGTCCCATTAATTTTAGTAAAGGTTTTAATAAACTTAATTTGAAATTTTAGTGGAATATTTCATCACTTAGGATTGAGGAATGTAATTAAGTTCATGAAATTTGTTCACCAATTGCATGTCATATTGCATGACTATTTCTTCTGGGATGATTTTGATATTGAAATGTTTCATGTGCATAGCCCTGCAAACCCCATGATTTTTCTCCTTTCTGTGATGAATTTCATGTTTTAGTACTTCCTATCTACAAATGCATGTGTGTATTTTCTCGTTAGTTGCTGAATATAATATTTTTTGTCAAATGCTGTCATTCCACACTTTTGTTTTACAAGATCGGCTCTAACAACAGTTGTGTTTTAACAAATCAGTTTGGCCTGAACGTTTCAGGTTTTCCTTTTCTGGCATTCAATTGTGTTTGAATCTCCTTTTTGTAAAAGTTGAATGAAAAAACTGTATTTCAGTATTATTATAAAGAAAGTCATTGAACAGAAGCACAGAGAAGTACTTTATAACAGAAAATTTTAATTTAACAGAAATAAATTGAATTAAAAACTTAGTATCACAGTATTTAATTCATTTAAAAATACTTCGTTCAGGGCATAAAGCAAATGGAAAAATTGAAGAGTAAATTTGTAAATTCAAGAATTCACAAAAACGTGGATTTTTTTTTGTTGCTTGACATTTCAGGATTGATATTGTATTTTGACATAGTTAATTTTTCTACATGAATTCTCTGTTAATTCTTGTGTACATGAATTATTCATTCATTACTGAATTTTGTCTGAGGCTAGTTTTGATTGATCAGGAGGGGGGCTATTCATTATCATGTAGATAATGTTGTTAGAGCCTCTGTTGTTTACTATGGGGCAAACACCCAGTTCATAAATAAGTTCTTTTCCAATTTAATTTTGTTGCCAATTTCTAAAAATTCTAGTATCATAGAAAAATAATCATTTTTACAGTGTCGTGTGCATTTGGCATGCCCACTTAATTCATGCAACTTGTGAGTCTTTTCATGTTTTAATTTGAGGGAGCCATGAATTGTCAACTATTTTGAATAGTTGTTATTATTTGTTCATTGAAAACAATGAAATCTTCCATGCTTTGTATTGTAAAATGTTGGTTAGTGTAGGAATATCATTATTATTTTAGGCACTTATTATTATATTTGTTTTCTATGTAGAAAATTAATTTTCATACTCTGTAGAGTACTATTTTCTTGTTTTTCCTATTGTGAAGATTCTGTTCATTCAAATATGTTTGCGAGTTTGTTCTACAATGATAGTCTTTAAAAAATTGGTTAGAATGATTGTCTAAATTAAATTTATTATTGGGATTAGGTTTTTAGGTGGAGTTACAGACTCCCAGTGCAATGCTTTTTAATTTCTTATTGTAGAGAAGTTTTATTCTTATGACCATCATGATGTTTCATGATCAGGTGTAACCACATCTTCACGTACAAATGTTCTGTTATTTACATATTTACATTTATCAAAATAAAACTTATTAAGAAAAAGAAAGAAGATTGAGCGTGATATAACTCGGTTGCTTTGGAGTAATATGGCTCTGTATATACGATTGTTGAGATATTTTATTCTTATTTTTTTGTTCAAACTTGATGTATTATTTTTCCATTGTTTATTTTCCTAATATACTACTTAAGTCTTATTTAAATAAAGCTATATTTGTAAGTTATGGAACACTTATACCTGAAAATGTAGCTTACCATGAACATGAAATCTCATAAAGTTTCTCTACAATAAGAAATTAAAAAGCATTGCACTGATTGTTTAGTTTTGCCTGGAAACCTCATCTCCAGAATCATAGTTTTAGCTCATATTTTAAAGAGAGCCATTTTATTTCTGTACTGTACTGCACTGAGGAGTAAGCATGCCTTCCATGTAGTTCATTGTTGCTCTAAAAATATGTTTGTGGTACCACATATTCCAGATAATGAATAAGAGGGTGAGATTTGGAAGGAGTACTTCACAATTTCACCTTTACATGGTACCTGGGTGTTATTTGGCATTGCCTTGCGTAATGCCATAATACATTTTATTTACCTTGCAAATAAAATGTATTGAGTAATATTTGACATTAGTTTGCTCTTTTTGTTGAGTTGATTTTCCTCATATCTTCACATGCTTGTATTGGTTATCATTAATCTGTCAGTGACATACTTGTTATTGCTCCTGAATTTCTTGAGTGTCAATGCGAAATGTTATTTTTTATCTGTGAACAGTTGTGATTTTATCAAAAAAAGCATAACATGTGTTTATCAATATTCTTCTGCTGTACATTGTGCTCAACATAACTTCATTAATTACATTTTATAATATTCATAATGGATGATTTATTTGCCTTTAATCAGACATCTCTTGGGTTATTGATCTAGCTTGTAACAGTTTAATGGGAGATTTGTTCTGACCTTCTGATAATGTAGAAGAGTACCTACTTTTCAAATTAGCAATCATTTTAAGATTACAGCATATATTATAATTATACAGGTCATATTAAAGTATTAATAACTGAAATATTTGATTATTTTATGTAATGAAAAAGCACAAACTTTAAAGCAGTGTTAGAAATATTTATTTGCAGAAATCAAATTATATTAGCCCACAGAAAACATCTGCAATCAAATTGTGGGGATGGTGAATGGAGATATTAAACAATGTAATGTCATACTTTGAAGGTATGTTGAAAAATTTTTAAATAGGATGGTGTTGAAATCTATTTTGACTCCTGTAATCAGTGTTTGAAGAGAGACATTCCCCGTTTTATTTCTAATTCTGTGTCAAGATGTTCAATTTCCACTAGCTTGTGGCTGTTTTTGTTCTATTTTAGAGAAGAAAATAATATTTTCTTTAGAGATAATGAGAATTAGAGGAAATTACTAACATACTCATGTCTTATTTCTTTTCATACATTGATTTAACATTTTATTTTTATCACATGAAAATTTTCTTGTAATTATCTTGTGGTTATTATGTTTCTCTAAGTTGGTCCTTATCAACCCTCGCAGAAGAATGAAAAAGGTTTTGATGTTGAAAAATGGTAGACCTATTATATAATATGCCTACCATTATGAACATTTACAGTACAGATGTTTAAAGAAAATCTTTGGGTAATTGACAAATACACTCAACAATCTCATTTCACTGCAAGTTATTGATAAAATTTCGAGGATTGTTAAAGATAATTGGTTTACATGGGGCTCACTTATTCACGTTTGATCTTGTTGTCATTGTGATTTTTCAAAATTGGCTCCCTCTTTATCTAGTTGATATGATTTTTAGCATGATATCATATATTTAATTGTTAGGATCTGCAACATCCCAAGCATGAATGCATGGATTATAGAAATTAGGTATTTTGTAGCTCTAAAATTTCCCTGCTGGGAAAATTCTCTCTTATCATTGTGAGAGTTTTTGAAGTTTAATTTGTTTCTCAGGCAATACAAATAGCATTTCGTGCATAATAGTTAATATATTGACTTTGCTTTTGTCGTTTTTCATGTCTAGTGCCATAATAATTATCAATTTTGTTTCTACAAACGAAGTTTTATCCCTGATAAGAATATGTTTGTGATATTTGAATTACTCAATTAGTGTGTTGGAATATATTTGTATTTGCATTTTATTTTTTTTTATTACACTATTGGTAATTCCGCTGAATGTTTGAAATTGGAAGGGATACACTTGCAGAACGACTTCTCCTCCTTTGATTATAAGGACATGTTTTGTGTTTTTTGACTCGTAAATTCATGCCAAGTGTAAGGCCTATTTGGCAGTTTGACTTGCGTAACTTAAAATATGTGATTTTGATGTGAAACACTTGGGTACAGAACTTGTGACTTCAAAAATAGTTTTAGCAAGTCCGTGCTAGAAGGGACTATTTGGGAAATTAGAAAACTCACGGCTTGTGACCCTCAAACCTTTTTTCAATTGTTTTGTCCAAAATTGCTATTAGTACAGAATGTGCACATGAAGTTGCGTAGAAATTTTGAGGTGTATTTGGTTTCTCTTCAGATCTTGGGGGAAGAAATTTCCTTCATGGGTGTGCCAAAGTGTAGGTGCCAACTCTGTGGGGCCTAGGCCCTTTTGGCCTAAAATAAAGTTTGGGAGGGGCCGGGTCTCCTCCAACTGGACAATAATTAAATAACATTGTAAATGAAACATTTCCATATCTGCGTACTTTGATGTTAAATAAGATAGTACAGGACGATAAGCAGATGCCCAGAAGTTACACTGACAAAAATACCTCAGATTCGGTGTTGAATTTCATGAAAATGGCAAATTCTGAAGAAGAAAACGGGGGGGGGGGGAAGTCTTCGAGAAAATTGGGTTTAAATGTCACTTCCAAGGGCGCAGTTGAAACAGGCTGCCGGCCCTATCTACAACTCGCTGGACGTTGCCTCGTTTCGGCGTTATCGGAGAAACTGTTCGTTTGTCTCGAGTACTTGTCTCATTCTAGAGTACTGTAATATCATCACGTGTTTCATGTATTCTTTCATTCAATCGATTAGATCTGACAGGGACTGACGGGGACTGTCATTTATGTGTCTTTCCAAAGCATATGACACTGCAGTGAAACTAGGTTATAACGACCCTTATGGGATAGCATTTGGGTCATTATTATCGGTTGTCTTTATAAACGATTATGAAAGATTAGCATTATTCTGCGATTTTTGGGCACGCAGAAAAATTATCGAAAAGGGTTTTTATCTTCTTTTTCTCCTTCCATACTGTTGAAATTACTCCATACTGAAGTACTCTAGTGTATGGCATGCTTTCCTCACGAACAATCGACAGTTTTACCGATAATACAAAGAAACAGGCAGCGTTCAGCTCCGCTGCAGGTACGTGGCGCGCCGCTTGTTTGAATTGCGCGCCCTGAAGTGAATCCAATGTTCAGTGATGGTAGAATTTACTACTTTAAATTAAAAAAAAAAACAAAAAAAAAACACTGATTTTAAGAACAAGGATACATTTTATAGCACTATAAATATTAAGATTTAGCATTTTGTAGCATTTGATGAGAAAATTATTAATAAGGGAGGTCTCCTTGAGATAAAAAAATATTTTGATGCTTTTTAGATTTTCCCATTAAAGTCAGGTAATAAGGGAACTAATTTAATATTTCGCCATTTGTGAACTTCAACAAATATTTACAGAAGTAATTTTAAATCCAAATTACGTACGTAATTTGGTACGTAATTACTTTGTACTTGATTTCGCATTTTATCGTAGATTGAAAACCTACAGAAATATACTGCACCGATCGTCAAACACAATTACTAATTTTTTTCAGCACTTGGTAACATTCAGCATTCTTACATTCTCATATACGGAGTAATGTAGGGTAATCTAGAGAAAGTTATGTAATGTTGCGGAAAATTGATTTCGAGATTTGAACGGAAATGCACGTTTTGGGGTCCCCTAATACCGAAAAAGTTTTTTTCTTCCAAACGTCCGTCCGTCTGTCCGTGAACACTACTAGCTCCTAAACTATACGTAGGATTTCTTCCAAATTGAAGAAACCCATGTCCATTTGGCTCTAGTTGAAGCTTTGAAATTTTGAAAAACATTCTTTAAAATTTGGGGGTACTTTACATGAAGCCCTCCGGACAATTTCAAGATTTTCTCAAAAACGGCACCACATTTTTTCTTTAAATTTCTTGTGAGAATAGAGTGAAATGCACTTATAAAGGTGGCTTAGGTCCGATTTTCACGGTTAACACTGATTTGAATATTTCAAAAGTTTGATTTATTTCCGGCATCTTCCTACAACTACAAAACTGAAGATAGAGATTTTTCTTTCAAATGAAATTTGTAGTTCATAATCAATTCTTTCAATGAGTTTATGTACATTTTTTGAAAATTTTAGTTTTCGTTAATAAAATTTTAGAAAATTTTAGTTTTTAGTGTTCGAACAATATTGCGTGCAATATGTGCAATTTTCAAAAATAACAAAAACAAGATTTTCTCAAAAAACGGCTTCAAATTTTTCTGTAAACGTTTGGTAGTGATGGTGGTAAATGTACCATATGACAAATGACATAAATCCCGTATTGCTATATTCTTTTAGTTTTTCAAAAATTACAAAAAATATTTTTTGACTTCTCTCACGTCGTTAATATTTACATTTGCGGTGATTTGTTCACATTATTACATTTACGAGTAAATGTGCTTTGAATGTTATATAAAGTTTCTCGAAAACTCAAGAGTTTTCTGTGAAAATTTGCTCAGTTGTCCGAATTTTGAGAAATGCTCAAATGCCATTTTCTCAAAAATGTCTCCAATTTTTTTCTTTGAACTCTTCCAACGGATGGTGCCAATTGCAGTGCCAGATTACCCAACAGGCTGAGTAAGGCTGCAGCCTAGGGCGCACAATTTTTGGGCGCGGACGAATTCCTGCAGATGCAAAATTTTGTAAGGAGAACTTTTGAATGTTTTTATAGAAATATTCCTTTTCATATTTGTATCTAAAAAAAAGTGTTAATTAATCAAATGTAGTTCCAAACGACCCAGTACAATAGAACCTTGACGATTGTTTTAGAGAAATGGTGGCCAAAGATAGATTTAAGCAAAATATTGACATCAATTTTTCTATCTCTATAAGGCATTATGCGTCAATATTGATCAAAATTATATTTCTCAAAAACAATGACAAATGATGTAGTTGTCAAAAGGTTATGAGTAGGACATCCGCCATCTACAGGATATGTCTTTTGTGCTCCTTGCAAGTTTTATGGTGGAACCATGGTGGAAATAGAGCACCAGAAATATTTCAACCATGGGTGGAACTACTACTTTGCTCGCTACAACGGAGCTTAACGATTGGAAAAATAGCAACAGCATTTCTCAACGATAACAGTTCCGAACATCAAGTCTGCGTACGAAAATTTGTATGTAGGTCTGCAGTTTTAGAAAGAGTGGATTCAGAGCTTGTGAAACAGCACAGAAATAAAGTGGAATATTGGAGAAATGTTCTGAAAAGAATTGTAGAAACTGAAATTTTTAGCATCAAGAGGATGTCTTTTTCGTTAACGAGAGTATAGGTTACAAAACGAAAACTTCTGAGGCTGCATTGAGGCATTATTCAAATTTGATCCGTTTAAGGCTGGCCATCTCGTTCGGTATGGAAGTATAGGACCACATTCGTGAAAAAAAAAATGGTTTAGGAAATGGTAATTCGGAGAGTATTCTTTATTAAAACATTTGTCGTTACAAGATATATTTCTAAATGACGAGGTTATTTTAAGACTCTAATGATGTCTGTGACTAATGCAAATGGCGAACGATCTTTCTCTGTTTCGAAACGCGTAAAAAATTATGAGATCGATTCTTAAACAAGAGACATTGAATGCATTATCTCTATACACAGAAAATTACATTTTGGGACGCGTAGAGTTTGAAGACACTGTTAAGAAATTTGCCGAGACTGGAGAAAACGATATTCCGTATGACTACGCATATTTTATATGTACACCTAAATGCTATTTTGACTTTAATATCCATATTTTGTGATAACAAAATGTAAATGATACTTAAATACAGAAATTCTTTTATAATTACCTTATATTTTTTAATTTATTGACCTAAAAATGTTTGATGTAAAAATGCAAATATATAATCAATTATTTATACGTATGCAACATTTGTATTTGTTACAAATATCGAACATTTTTTAATTTCAAATATTATAAATAACTTTTTTAAAGAAGTAAATTAAAAAAGGGCGCTAAAACATTTGACAGCCTAGGCCGCACAGAAGTGAAAGTCAGGCACTGGCCAATTGCATTCTTTAATGTGACGTAAAGTTCATTTTGATGTGTTCATTAGTTTCTTTCAAAAATTACACAAAGGAATTTTTTTGCACATTTTCAACAATTTGTATACATTACTGCATTTGCGAGTGAAAGTGCTTCAAATGACTTCAAATGAACCTTTTCGAAAAGTCAATAGGTTCCTCTGAAAAGGAGCTTGAAATTTCGCATTTGCAGTAATGCTTGAACGCAATTTTCTTAAAAATGGCGCCAAATTTTCAACGAAAATTTCCATATAGCACGAGGTTTTACTCTTTTTTTAATATTTTAAAAGTAATATTTCGAAACCACCATTTATAAAAATGGAAAATTGAGAAAACTTCAAAAATTGTATTTAGGGCGCACATAGATCGCAGCCACCAAGAAGATGTGGGCAAGTCAGTAAAGCTAGATCGTACGAAGGAAATTAGACATTTTTACTACGAGAAAGTCTGTGCCATTCTGTAGCACCACTAGTTAGAAATTGCTGAAATCTACCATTTCAACCAATGTTTTCCAAGACTTTTTCTTCTTCTTCAGATAAACCTGATCTGTTATTCTACATGAAAATCAACATAGAATCAAAGTATTTTTGTCACGGTTGTTTCAGGACTTCCCGTATAATCATTCATACCTTTTTTTTTACCTAAAGTTGTATACATTTAAATGCACTTCATCTTTCGCGATTCCTTGTACTGGTCTGTGGGAGAGAGAAGTTGCAGCCGCCGCTTGCGTTATTGTCACCACTCTGTTGGAACCGTCAAGTGCGATCGTCTCGCGGGAAGCATGGTGGAAAGATCATCCTTTTCCACCATGGCCGGGAGTGAGCAACAAGAGTGGGGCATGAAGACAGGTTCCTGGAAACAGAAAAATCGCCTGGAGGTCCGTTTCTGTCCTTACGATTCTTTGTATGATGCACCGCGGATCGCGTTGATTGCTACATTAACGCTTTGAGATTTTCTTGTCGAGTACACATGCAGTCTGTCAAAGACGGTTGTGTTTTGTTTCTGCCACAGAAAAATCGTGTCCAAAAATCGAAAGTACGGTAAGGTCGCGAGTTCGAAAACCGAGTCCTGTAAATTCTAAAGTGGAATATTTTTTAGTTAAAAAATACGTCAATTTGGAGTATAAAGGACACAAAGTTTGTGTAGATGCTATCATGGACCCTGATTTTAAAATTGAAAACCATAACCAAAGAAAGAAGATAGGATCAGGGACACTCTACATGCATCCCACTCCAATATTTTCTTCAAGATGGCGCCTCTGGTCCAAAGGAAGGGAATTATCATGGGTAGACATGTGCAAAGTGGATTATGGTCTTGCAGGAAGCCATTTTGTTTTCGGAAATCCGTTACAACCATTAGCATTGTATTTTTAAGTTTTCAGCTTGTCTCACCACGTATTTTCCAAAACTAAAAATATTTTTGAATTTTTCAAGAAATTTCTTAGCCATTTCTGTTTTTTAGAAACAATGTACGAACAGTATCGACATTTTCTTACTCTGTAAAATTAATAACTCTGAAAAAATAATAAAACTGAAAAAATAACTGAAAAACGTTTGTTTTTAGAGACATAATTAGTCGAACTAATTTTATAATATACTACTATTCCGTATTTGTATGCTAGAGACCACCTATTTCTATTAAATGCAGAAAGGAATGTTTGACATTTAATAACCCATATCTTGTTAAATATAATCTGAGGCCCACAAAATTATTGGGACACGTACTGATTGCTGTGGACAAAAGGATATGTCCTGGATTTACAATTATTAAACATATTCGAGAGAACATGAAGACATTTGTGCAAATTTCTACGGCTTCAAAAAGATGCGTTAAGAGTTATTTTTACATTTTCGACACGACAATCGAGCTTCAACAAAATCGATATTATTACTACTCATTTCCAAAAGAGGTGTATTCTAACGCCACAATACTGATCTACGTTGGAGACAATAATTGTCAATTACTATCTAGTAGTCCTGGTGGGTCAACGCGGCAAGAACATTTCTTTTGAAATGAGGCAGTTTGTGATATTTCATCGCGCAAAGGGCAATAGTGTAAGAAGAATCCTAGAAATGTTTAATACAAAGACGTAAAATAAAGAGAACTACGATGTTCAATATTATCAGGCGATTCGAGAAGGAAGATCGTGTTGATTATCACTTTCAAAGTGGGCGCCCCAGAGCTTTTTTCTCTTAGGCAAGAAATGTTCATAATAAGGAAGTTGAAGAATCCCAAAATAACGGCCCCGAAAATCGCTGCCGCAGAAGCATCAGAGTTGGGCACAATTGTTCATCCTGAAACTGCGAAGAGTGCTAAGAAGGGCCGCCTGCAACGGTCGAATAGCAAGGCGAATGCCGTTCGTAAGCAAGTTCAACCAGAAAAAGAGAAAAGTGGTTGCGATGGAGCACCAAAAAGGACAAGGAATGGTGGAACCACGTAATTTTCGCGGATAAGGGCAAGTTGAACGTTTGAATCCCTTGGAAGAACTATTGTTTGGCGAAAGCCAAATGAAGATCTTCCGAAATCTGAATTTGCAAGAACTGTGAAACATGGTGGAGGTGCATGATGGCAAATGGAGTTGAACTTGTTTTTATAGAAAATGATGTGGACAAAGAGGTTTATCTGCGAATTTTGAAGACAAATTTAAAGAAAAGTGCCCAGAAAGTAGGCATTGGCGATTCATTTAACTTTCATGAAGACAACGGTCCGAAACACGCCGAGTTTCACTACATAGTGAAACTCTGGCTGCTTTGTAATGATCCCAAAGTTCTGCAAACCCCACCACAATCATTGGACTTAAATCCGATTGAGACTTTATGGGATAAAGTGAGTAAACAATTACGTGCAAACTCTATTCTGGGGAAAGAACACTTGAAACAGATTGAGGAAGAAGGGATGCAAATCTCGTTTGATTACACATGATGTTGAGTGGAAAGCATGCCAGACAGTCTGAAAGAAGTGAGGAAGGCAAAAGGCAAGGCAACATGATATAAAGTTATTTCCTTTTTTTGTAATTCACATTTATTTTCAGTAACTGGAAATTACCAATGCACGAGTCGTATTTAATAAGTTTACTCCACGAATGAAATTACTTCTAAAAAAGTTTCCGACTGTACCAAATATTAATTATATATGTTCACGCTTGAAGTGCGCTCGACAGCGCTTTACATGAATGATGTATATCGCACCTTGAGGTTTGCTTGCGGGGAGGAGTTGGTAAGAAAAAGCAATAATTCTTTGGGGTTACACAGCCTTGATTGGTGAATGCCAGATGTACAGTTCAACGCTGTTGGTGTCAACTTCGAGTGGAGTAGTCGTTTTTAGTTTGTGTACAGTAAGTCTTAAGTATTTAGCGCAAAGACACGTTTGGAGTAGTTTGAAATTTATAGAAAGCCCTACAAAAAAAAACAATTTTTCTAAGGAAACAAGGTAATTTCAGCAAAACTTCTAAAACCATCAAACATTTAGATGCCGAAAAAATTGTGAACTTTTGAAATTTTTGAAAATTCAACGATTTCAACGAAAATGGAGCATACGCCATTTTTAAGCGTCATTTACGATATCCGAGGAAAACGTTCAATCAGAAAATTCGGAAAAAACATTTTTGAGAAATTTTAGAAAATGTTGAAACACTATGTAAAGCACCCCTAAAAATCAAAATATTCGTCTAAAACTTTCAGGTTCGTTGAGAATGATAGGTGAGTATCAACTTTTTTTTAAAAAAAATCGTCTGAACGGTTTAGGCGACAGCGTTGTGGGCGGACAGACACCCATAGACATATCACAGACACAGACGGGTGGTGATCAGGAGGGAGTTAAGATATACAAGGTTGAAGAAAGCTCTCGCGTCCACTGCATGCTGCTGTTATGGTGTGTACAGGAGGGCGACTGAAGATCCCTGGCAGTAGATTTCGTGTTCTGATCGTTCACACGGCTAGAATGATGCGAGAACTTCGCTGCGATTCTTGGGCCACGGGACAGTCTCTTCCGCTCATGCTGCGGGCCTCGCCAAGTTCCGATATTGGGCTGTTGATTACAGAGCTGCGGACATTTCCTGGTCAGCTGTTGGATCCGTGTAAGTTCTCTCAATTTAAGCGTTTGCCTGATGTCACACCGAATGTGGGCTATCATCATATCCTCTAATCAGTTCACGATATCGAATTGCAATTTTCACTTAACAATGCGGAATCACGAGGCAAGTAACTCGCTGCAGAGGTAATGCTCGTAATATTTTTAGTTTTGGAGTAAGTTAATCATCGATTTTTTAAACGGAACTATATATTTTTCTCACTAGTAATGGATAGATATTAAAATATGAATAACATGATGTATCATTTGTTAATGTTTTGATAGTAGTTTGACTATAAAATAATACTTCTAAGCATGTGATTTTAAATTAAACCGACAAAATTTCCTGTAGCAGCCCTTGCAACTGTCGGGGAAGTTGGCTCTCGCTTCACGGCGCCGAGACTGTTACGGGAAGATGGGATACCAGAGGGGTGGCAGTGATGGTACAGACGCAATTTCAGCAATCAATTTATTGTTCTTGACTAAGATACAGAAACGAACTTCTATATTAACCATCAGAATGAAAGATTTTCCTGCTGATTCATCAGAATTGAACTTTGTTTCCCTAATTGAAATTCCAAAGCATCGGTCATCGAAATGAACGATGCAGTATGTACGTTTTCTGTTCTTCCCCTGATATATTTTTCAATAAATACTGATTTACATTCTTCGGTATTGATCCACTTTAAAAACAATTTTAGGCACGTTTCCTATCCGTATAAGAATGGTATTGCATGCTCTAAAGTGCTATTATTTTTCGCGGTATCAGACATAGAAAACGTAGAAGTAAAAGGTCGCCAAATTGAACCATTTCTGTTTGCACGATTGAGTTACGTAGTACAAACGTAGTATAAATGGAGAATTTTCAAACGAACTTCCAGTTTGTAATGGCCTGTGCAAAACACAAGTAAAGTGACCTTCAATGCTTTACGCTAGTTTCATCTCCAGAATATGGGTAAGAGGAAACATCTCTGTACGTGTTTGAAATATGTAATCATTAGCCTAGCCCTCAAAGTAATTCATTAAGAAATATACGTCAAATGTTAAATAAAACATTCAACGGTGCAACATATTTTTGACAATTTTAAATATAACGGTTCCACAACGAATTTGGAGAAACAAGAAGAAAAGGCTAGACGCGAAGGAAGAGCACCTTGCCGTAAGAGAAATCAAGGAAAAAACCTAAATTAAGTGTACCAACATTGCGCATTTTGGTGAAGCGTGCCACAGATAAAGAAGTGAGTCATTCCACGCTTCGCCAGATACCATGGATTCCAGGAAGAGGCCGTTTGTAAGTAAGAATAGCCATGCTCTGAGATTCAGGTTTACAAAAGAGTATGTTGATGAAAAATAAGGAATACTGGAATTCTGTTCTTTGGTCTGACGAAACGAAAATTAATCTTTTCGGTTTTTATGGTGTCCGTATGGTACGGAGAAGGCCAACGGAGATAACGTGGCGAATACCCTGCATACAGTAAAACAAGCAGGCGGATCAATCATGCTCTGAGACTGCACGTCATCGAACAGTGTGGGAAACTTCCCTTTTAACGATGGCATAACGAACAAAACAATTTATGATATTTTGAAAGCAATATCGAACAAAGTGTAGGGGAGAACGGGGGAATGCGAGCCTACGGGTAATAGGAGCTTATCCCGAATAATTTGACTTTTGCACGCCAGAAACCTACGAATTGCGTTGAAGGTTCTCTAGAGGGCACCCTTCTTTCACTGTACGAGCGGTGTCGCAGTTGCACTCCGTTTCCCTAACAGACGGCACAGTGTGTTTTCGGCAGTCCGCCTGTAATTTTTGCTGCTGTTATCTTAGGCCGGTGAGTTTGTTATCATGCTTATAAAGGGATATTAATAAATTGTATTTATTGCATGATTCATGTAGTTAAACGAAATCAAAGTAAAACAAGTGCACACTTATTTCATCCCACATTTTGTAATTTAAACGTTACCATTCGGGATGAGAGCCATAAGGAAGGGGAAATTGGAGCCTAGTTCTGATAACCCCAAGCTTGATTTCACAGCACGTTCGTTATTTGAACTAAACGATTAAACAAACTCATTATAATACGATTTATTTTGTTTCCAGTATAAGCCTCAAAAAAGACCATGGGCCACAGATAAGGCAGAGTGGAATTTACATGAACTAGACGCAGCTGTAAAGTGCATTTTGTAAGACTCAACAGTTTACAGAGCTACAAAATCTTCTGGAATTCCTTACTTTACTCTGAAGAAGCGGTACCGGACGATAAGTGAAGATGTAAATGGTGATCTGAAACGTCCATGCCTAAGAAGGCCAACCATGTTTTCTGAAGCTCTAGAAAAGAAGCTTGCAGATCATCTAACATTTAGCAAGATATTTTACGGCTTTAGTTCTATTCACTTGCGTATGAAAGCGTAGTAGCTCTCAAGCGCTCATCGTGTATACGAACCCTTAAAAGTGGCCTACTAAAATGAATGTGATATCTTCGTCAAAACTGCTGGGCCGCTGGGAAGAATTGCCCCATACGAGATAGCTGAGATTTTTAGTTAAGCATTTTCCAAGATCGGTTCCATAGAAAACGGAAAGTTATTTTCAAAGCAAGAGGAATCTGACCTTTAAATGTTGCAATACTGTCATGTCTTGTCAGAAAGTCGAATTTCATACTCAATTTACTACCAAAATATTTACTTACGATAGTCCATTGTACACCTCTTTTCATGATCTATGCATTGCTGATGAGCAGGGAACGTATTTCTATGTAAATACATATTTACTAAATAAGCTAATATCAATACTAATTTGCATTATCTTTGTTTCATAACGTGTAGAGTTGAAAAATGCTACTTTTATTTTCCATATTTTTCTATATTTTGGGTTTTGGTACATATTTGAATAAAAGTCCATATATTTTCCATATTTCTTATAAAATCAATCAATATAGCATATTAAGTTTGGCAGTGAAATTTCATTAAATATTAAAAACGAGTCTCAACAAAAAGAGTTTACAAATTTTAAATAATATATTAATCATTAAAGTTTTATAAAGTTGGGGGGGAATTGGTAATGGGAAAGCAATGCCGATGTTGATATATTAATTACGTGAAAAATAGGTATATTCTCCGGCCCTGATGTCCTGTATGAGGAGTGCCCCGTGGGGTGAAGGGGGGGGGGGGCGATGAACTCTTGGATTTGTTTGCCAGATGACCTTGGGACCTCGATTGTCTGGGAAACGCACGTCGTTTCAGTATCCATACTTCCCCGTCTCTTTCCTTCTGAGGTTGCCAGCCGGAAATCGCATGCTGTCATTGAGACTTGGACATCAGAATTCAACTTGTTCAGTTGATCCTCTTCGTTAGTTACAATCCAGTCAGAATACTGTTGTCAGTTCCAATAATCTTTCTATTAAGCCAGTGTAAAATGTTAAAAAGTAGCACAATCAGCCAGCATAAAATTAGAAGTTACATTTCAGAATTTAAGGATGAAGGTTTATCAACTGACAATTATATATTATTTTATCAGTCATTTTTTATCATATTAAATCCATATTTAACTCCATATTTTGATAAAAATAACTACATATATTTACCTATTTCATATATTTTTAGTCCACATAAATCCGTTCCCTGCTGAAGAAAAGTATAATTCCATTAAAAAATCCAATTTGATAAAATTTCTCGAAAGCCAAATGTATTTCAAACAATATCTCTGCGTCATAGTACTTCCCCCATGATTCCGCATTGTTGAGCGAAAACTGCATTTCGATATCCTGAACCGTTTAGAAGTTGTGGGGTGGACCATAGTTGGTGGGACACCTGTATAAAGCTCCAGTCTGTACCGTATTGGGTGTCTTGCATTCTCATGTAAATTGCCATTACTAGGTTCGGATTTCAATGCAAATGCACATTTTTTCCGTGCAGACAGAAAATATGCTCATTTGGTATGAGGATGAAACGCCCAACATTCAATCATTAAAACATAATTTCATCGTGCATGTAAGGGATATTTATGTATTTTCTAGAAGCATAATTTGTGCAAATTGCCCTTCGGCATGTATTCTGCTTGAAAACCTATATCGTTACACACATTTATTTCCATTTATTTTAATCTATGAATTTTATTTTCAGTCGTGTAACACGCATGTGTTTGGTTTTACGAGGTTCATTTTAGCTAATATCAATTATCGTATCTGAGTTTATGTAAGATATTGCACGGAGGTCACGATTGTCTGGAGTAAAGCGTGCCATCGAGTCCATCTTGAAAGTTGAAAGTCGGTAACGCTGATGAACCTTTGCATGTAAACATGTGTTACCGTGAACCACTCATGCCACAAAGGAATTTCCCCTCAAAGTTTGCAAAATCTGATATCAAACGGAAATCTAAGGCGAAAATAAAATAGTATACACGGATACACAATAAAACGTTTTTTTTTACATAGCAAGAATATTAAAAACCTTGCTATTCCATAACGCAACATGTGAGTAGCGAATATTAAATTGCGGCGTCTTCCTTGGAGCCATGCTGTCACATGGCAGCAGCTATATCGTAAGCACGGATGCACTCGTTATGAGAATCCGGTATCTCAGCACAGTACGATAATAGAATGAATAACACAATTCAATATTTGGATATTTCAGTCAAAATCGAAACTGTTCCATTGTTTTTGTACTTTTTACTTAGTTTCTGGATATCTAACGAAACCACAAGGAACTTGCACATTGCCGGCGGCGGCAGAATTTTCTTTCAATTTCTGCGCGAAGAACTGACTAAAACTATTTAGTTCTGACAGGAATTTCTTGGTTAGTAATCCAAGTAACGATAACGGCGAGCGTTACATTCGTGTTGGAGCCTTGTCATGAAAGCTGAGGGCTGCCTTTAAAGTCTTGTTGAGAAGCTGGGTTTCCTAGCCAGAAAACTACAATTTCCTACGTTTCTGCCTATCCCTAGATAGAAACTATTTTCTCGCTTGATACACATCTTTATTTTCACCCGCCCTCTCATTGTCATAATTTAAAATGAATATATTAGCACGTTTACGTACGATTAAGATATATTGCACATAGTGACTTACATTGCGCGGAATTATTTTTTTACGGATGCCCTCAGTGGCGTTTGCAGCGTAAAACAAGATGGGAGGGGGGGACAATAGTTCTTGGCTGTTTTAATTACATATGCTACTTTACGCGTACACCAATTTTCAGTGTAATTTTTAGTAGTTGTAGGAGGGGATTTTCGAAACAAAATGGCGTTTCGAAAGAACATGACCAACTTTCCAGATGTCTACCCAAGTTTTCCCCAATTTTTAGACATGCTCTAATAAAATTTGAAGAGAGAATAAATGAATTTCAGATTCCGAATTTCACCTCAGAATTTCTACGGGACTTTACACGTGCACAGTATACCACGACAGTATCGCTCTATCGAGTTTAATATCTATAAGGCACAACAGACTTTTAAAGGCAATGCTTTTCTTATGAAAGAATGACACGTACTGTAGGTAAATTTAAAGACGCAAAAGTAGGTACCAAAAACTAGTGTTGCAGAGAAATGCACGATGAACAACATGAAACTTTAATGTTTTACCTTAACTTTAATGTTTTATCTTAACTTTAATGTTAA
The DNA here is from genome assembly GCA_011170035.1 of Teleogryllus occipitalis. NCBI lineage: Eukaryota > Metazoa > Arthropoda > Insecta > Orthoptera > Gryllidae > Teleogryllus > Teleogryllus occipitalis. Next base: position 131,603 of record BLKR01002767.1, read on the forward strand.
TGAAACTTAATGTTTCATTAATACGAAACATTAGCCATTCAATTACACATTAAAAAAGTAATTAAAATTCCTGAGGATGGAATTTTTAATCACTGTTGCATTGAAACCTTTAAAACGTATCGAAAAATTGTAGAAATTATTTTGAAAAAAAAATCGATAATATATTACTTCATTGTAACTGATTCAAATTAAACTCAGAACGTAATGGCCATCTGAAATTCTCGAAAACCTTAAAATATATTTTATTTCAAAAATTGAAATATTACCGAATATCTATAAAAATTGAAACGACAGATGCGGTTTGTTGTCACCTGAAAGACTGAGAATAACATTTTCTAACTAAATATTATTCACCCGAATAAGGTTTGAATAAGTGTGATTTGTTTATTCAACATTGTCAGTGGCGGGAAGAATTCAAAACAATACTCATATGGCCATGTCATTTTCGTTTGTTTTTTTTAAATTTTCATCTTGAAAATCTGGTAAATCAATTTTTCTTTCTCACATACGACTTTCGTAGTAAAGAGAAAAATTATTGTAATGCTGCGGCAAAAAAGGCGATTTTCTGACAAATAAAATTGTGTTATGAGGCCCTGCTATCGAAAGAGCGCATAAATTTTGTTCCTAATGTAGGAAATTACTTTCTGTAAAACATTGTGTAGTCAGAAGCATGATTTGTGAGTTCTTGATACCGAAAAATTGGTTCATGGCAAAACATGTCTGGGTAAACGCTGGCGCCTAAACCGTTCATACGACTTTTTCAAAATTGATATTTCCTAACCGATCTGGCCGAACTCAAGGTCCTACGAATTTGAAACTAATATTTTAATTTTGGGCGGTAATATAGATAATGCCTTGAATGTTTCAAGACTTTCTCATAAATGGCTGTAAATCTTACTACTAATATATCAGAGCAAGGGCGTTTAAAAATGGGGCAGGTCACATTTTCGTTGATCACTCTGTATTTTCGAAAATAGTAGAAAGTAACATTACAAAAAAGAATTGTATTGATTGAGATTTTTTCATTAAATCTGTTTTTTTAAATATTATATCTATCTGTAAATAATAATAATAATAATAATAATAATAATAATAATAATAATAATAATAATATAAGCAAACCTGGTGATCCTAAGATTTCGAGCAACTATCGGCGTATAATATGTCTTCCCAGAGTAAATAAGATTTTTACATCTGTGCAATCTAGTATGCTGAATATCCATCTAGAGACCAACGATCTTCTCGCACCAGAGCAAAATGGTTCCAGAAAGGATGCTCATGATTACAAAGAATGATTGAAAATATAAAGTGTTTTAGTCAGTCAAGCCAAGAAAAGACATCGCAACATTTGTGTAAGATGGATCGACTATACTAAGGCCTTCGACTCGATAGCTCATTCGTGGCCCTTGTATGTCCTTCACCTCTACAAAGTGAATGCATAGTATGTCAACCTAAACCAACGGTCATGGGAACTTGACGTAAAAAGTCTCGTTTTCTGGAGGCAGCTGTACCACCAGGGAACTAAGGATCGAACGAGGAATTTTTCAGGGAGATAGTCCCGTATGGTTCTCCCTAACTCTAAACTCTCTCAGCGGAATTTTAAGAGATTCGGGAATGGGGTTCGAAATCCCCCAAAATCCCCAAATCTTCGTCAATCATCCGTTCTATATTGACGATTTCAAGTTGTACGCCAGAAATAAAAACAAGCTTACCTCGTTTCTTGAACTTGTAAAGTCGTTCAGCGACTCTTATTTGCATGAAGTTTGCCGTTGATGCGCTGCAGTACACGTGAAGAGGGGGAAAATTCTTGAAACACAATTTCACTCTTATGTGGCACAAATAACCAAGAACTTGGCTAGAGGAAGCCTATAAATATTTAGGCTTGCATCACCCTTTGAACACAATTGAAGCAAAGATGAGGCGTGGTATTCAGCATAGTCTTGCAAAGTATCTCAAAAAGCTGTAAAACTCTTTTAAATGGAAATAACCTCGTATCAGCCATCAACACTTGAGCAGTTACCTGTGGCTGTATATACATTTTTTCTTCACTGGACAACAACTGCACTGCAAGAGCTTAATGCAAAAGTTAGGACCACTCTTACCAAGTATCGCATGCACCGTCCAAACACTTCAATGGCTAGTCTATACTTACCTCGGAACGAAGGTCGTCTGGATTTTGAGACCTAATACGTGAAACAAATCAAAAATCTTCGCAAATACGTCCTTCATAAAACGACTCTTGCGTTTGAAACTATTTGTGCCATGGACAAGAATTTTGCTCTATTGAATCTGAATGAAGCGGACTTTGAGAGACCAAGGATCTCCAAAGAAATAGGCCGAGTGGGTGGACCCAGAAGCGTTTGCACGGCAGCTTTCCTGCTATGTTCAAAGGGAACGCTGTGAACATGGTATTGTCAGTCACCTGGCTAACAAAATCTGGCCTCTTTGCTAAGATAGAAGGCTTCATTTCCATTCAGGATGAACTAACTTCCATTCGCAATTACCAAAGATATGTGATTTGGGATGTGAGTGTAGAGGACCGCTGCCACCTTTACAAGTAACCCTGCGAAACCATCCAACATATAAGGCGGGTGCTCTGCTTTGGCCTAAACATTACCAGATTCGGCACAACGACATTGCTGCAGTATGCCTCCTGGCCCTTCTATCTGGCCCTGGCTTCAAAATCAGAGATGGCAATGAAAGAGACTTTCTAAGCCGGATTCTGTTTTGGGGGAAAATGGAAGCTCTTACGGTGGCTGCTATAGCACACTAGGCGAGAGACTTGAAAATAATGATAATAATAATTAAATAAGTACATATTTTTTGAAAAAGTATTTCTTTGCTTGATACTTTATTATATTTTTGTCTAAAAAAAAATTCCAATCCCCCCCTCTTATAGAGCTAAGGACGCTTGAAAAACGGCGGAGGTCACATTCCCGTTGAACACTCTGAATTTTCGAAAATCGCAAAAGTTAGAAAGAATTCGTAAACTATTTGATATTGTAGCACCACAAGTTCCAATTTATTAGTTGATCCGACGTTGATCTCTAGGATCCATTTCTTAGTTCATACGCCAGGAAATATCAATGCTTCACATTCATGATGATGAAGCTTCACTCTACTCGCTTTTATTAATAACATTCAGAGATTTTGATAAAATCGAACGAGTTTCAATAAATAAAATAAAACTTCGTAGATTTGGGAAAATCTTGTTTACGTAATTTTTACAACTTGTCATTATTTCACTCAGATTTAGGGGAAAACTGTTCATATTTTCATTTTTTTTACATTATTTTGAAGAAATTATTTCATTAAGAAAATAGTTACGTAACTAGTACAGAAAGTTAGTCTTGGCTTGAGAATTAAATGTTTACGGATAAGACGACGATAGGCGGTTACTCCGGCATTCTGAAGTACGCCAATAACACTTTCGTAAAAGTTGCATTTATTATATTTACTTTCTCGCATACTACTTACGTAGTATATAGAAAGTATTGTAATGCCGTGGCAAAGAAACTGACATTTTTGGACAGAAAATCTCGTATTCTAGGGCGCTGATATCGAAAAAGGGGGTAGATCTTGTTCCTAAGTGTAGTAAGACACTTCATCTAACACGTGCAATCAGAATCCACGTTTTGTGTGTCCTTCGTACCGCAAGATTGATTGACTCCTAAACGTCTGACTATTCAAAGAATTGACTAGCCCAGCCGGGAATCGAACCCGGATCTTCCGGTATACTTTCAGTCGCTCGAACCACTTGAGATACCGAGACAGTCAAAACATTACTATATTAATTACAAATACATTATTATAAAATTTACATAATAGCTATGGAGTTGCGGTGATAGTTGACAATTCCGAACCGGGAAACGTATTCCCATGTAAGCTTTTAACTTCTGTGACCAGGTGGTGAAATATTGTATTATTATTATTATTATTATTATTATTATTATTATTATTATTATTATTATTATTATTATTATTATTATTATTATTATTATTATTATTATTTTGTGGTGAGTGTTTCTTAAAGCATTTAATTAATATTATGAATTGAATTTAGGGCCGTAGAGGGCAAGCCAAATTACACCAGGTTATTATTTTTTTTTGTTTTTTAATGTTTTGTGGGTGCTTAACGCCCCCACCGTTTTGAGTTTTGAAATGAATAGCAATGTTATAAACAGATCAATATGATACAAACTCACTGACAGCATTATTATTATTATTATTATTATTATTATTATTGATATTATTACGATTATTATCAGGGAATATCTTTTTTGGTGAAAATCCGGTTTAGGCCCTAGTGCTAATGATAAACGATGTGAAAAAACACCTTTTTCGGTAACTGCGATTCCCCATAACGTGTTTTCTGTCAAAATCTCGACAGAACATTATGTAACTTTACTTTACATTACGCATATATTCCATGTATCTATGGTACATGTGAATTTCAATTCATTTTCATGTTTTTGTTGTATTTACATTAAGTCAGATTTTTTCTCTTCTGGTGATTAGCGAAATCACTGAAGTTCTGGAGTTTGCACATACCAAAATATCGATTATTAGTTTTTTCTTAATAAGTCACAGGAAAAAGCCGATGCCACATATTCAAAATTTAAGTTTTCTAGTAGACATTCTCTGTAGTAACAAACGTCGTCTATAGAATACTTTATAAATAACTTTAATTCAACAAATAAAAATTAATTTTAAATTCAGCATGAATGAAAAATTGTAAGAAAACATCGAGTGGGCTGGCCTCGAAACCAATATTCTCCCATCCTCCAAATTCTGGTTGTGCCACTGCTAAAGCAATGTAAAGTATGTGTAAAAGAAACCAGGTTTTATCTCCTATCGAGCGAAAGATTTTTAGTAGAGAAATTAAACTTCAACTTAATATCTCGAAACACGGTTTTTGGACTTTGGCAAGTTTCACTTGAATACCGATGATATACTACTTAAGCGCGAGGTAAAAGTAGATAGTAAGAAGAATTAGAAAGGAAAGGGTAGAATTGTTGGAGAGTTTGACTGTACATTAAAAATAAAAAGTCACAATGAGTCGGCATGGTAGCGTCAACTTTTGAGTTGTTGCACTGCAATTAAATTAAACTGATTTTATACAGCTTTTTTGTACAAATTGTACGGAATTTGTAAATAAACGTAATTTATTCGTATAAAAAGCGTTCAGTCTAGACTGTTTTGTTCAAGTGAAATTGAGTGGAAATTGTACCGTGTTAATCAGACTTCAGGGGAATTACTGAACGCACTGCCCACTCCTAACACTAAACCAAAAGGCCGGCCAGTACACGTGTGGTGAAAAGTACTCCAGTCAGGCTCGCGAGCCGCACGCGCTGGGGTCTGTAGACAATGTAATGTTCAAAATAAAGTACTTTAAAAAAATGTTATATTTTACCCAATTTACGAATTCTCGATATTCAGTGTTTCAATTCACAAGGTTTCTGGGCCTTGGTAAGGTAATTATATCATAACCATGACATAAACGTGTGAAGTTTAGGGTTATGTGATGACATTGCCGGCGATGCCAATGAATTATTGACAATTATTACTATTAGACCAAGTACTGGTTCGCTCACAGCCTAAGGATTAGGGTTAAATGTGGAGGAACAAGGTGTGCTGGAGGTTCGTGGAATGTGTGCGCGCGCGTGTGCTCACGCTCTTGCCTCCGTGCGCGTGTGTAGGTTGGGGGAATGCGGACGCTTTACCAAGTTATTTCAGACATTCTGTGTAAGGAGGTGACATATAACGTGAGGTATTTGATGAAACGAAAAATATGTGATTGTGATTATAACTGATTTCATACAGCAAGTTTAACCTATATACTCGTACGAAATATAATTTTTTTTAGTATTAGCATTCTTGAAGATTCCCTGTCTAAACCTAGTTCGGGTGCCGGGTTTGTTTGCTTTCTCAGGTTATCCCATCTTAATTATTTTTGGAAACAATATTTCTTGGTCAGAATCTTTTACTCATGCTATTATAATTTTTGTGTAGATATAGTAAATTAAAATATTGTGAAAGATCGAACATCGCGCTCTGTATGTAGCAAACATAAGGAGACGTTGCAGACGATCATGGTGTCAGTTCCGTTTTTTAGACAGCAGAATTGAGTGATGTGCTCTCAGTTATGCAAATGACTGGAGGGAGGAGCTTAATTTTAGAAACCTACGTTTCGAACTTACCTTTTTTTGTAGAGATAATGACTGCTACGGTTCACGGAGGCTGCACACCGGCTGTTACGATGGCATGAGGTCGTGGATGTGGCGTCATAAATTTGTGCTGAGTAATTGTGAGTATGTGGTCTAGATCAATTTATTTGGTTGTATAAAATTTATTCATTATTCTTTGACGTTATGCTTTTATTGCAGATGTTAGAATGCAAGATGTGCTGTAACGCTGAACCGACCAACGTGATCCTAGATAAGTGATGGCCATATTCCTGAAGATCTCTTTAATTGTCAGCCTCTGTCAAAGGGAGTTCAGGAAATGGCAGCATTCATTCCTCCATCAACGGTGCTCTATGCTGAAATAATTGCAAGCGGATTGTTTACTTTTTTTTTCTCTTCGCTATGTTTGCGTTTAAGTGACGCGGGTGAAATCTCATTCAAAAACGTTCGCTATCAACAAAAACGTATCAAAAGGCTTATGAAAAAAGTGTTGTTGTATACATAATGTACTAAGCAGCTTCAACATATCAGAATTCATTACACATTAATGTGGGCTGCCCGGATGACGCCGCGTGGAAGGCCTTCGACGCTGCGTCACCCGCACACCAGAGAACATGACTGGTCGCGGAAGCCTACGACATCCATTCATTACACATTGTTGATGTATTCAGTGAACGACTTCATTTGACTGATAAGTACGATGTTTTATGAAATGCACTTATATTTTAATTATATTAATTTATTTAGATGTATATACATTTGTATATTTATTTATACGTATTGATTTATTTAGACATTTATTTGTACATTTATTTATTTATTTGTATATATTAAATTATGTATTTATTTATTTATTTATTTATTTGTTAACACTAAGAAAGAACTGACAGCTAGATAATGGCTACATTAATTAGACAATAGATTGCTAATGTAATGGATGATTTCTTTGATTAGTAAGAAAACGAAGATTTTACAATGTGACTTGTTACTTATCTAGTGTTTTTGTTTGTAATTAACAATTTCAAGAACTTCAAAAATAAGTATTAATTATATTTCTATTTTATTCAATTACTTTCTCAGAACCAATCATAGTTCTACCTATTATGAATTCAATTTTTTATCCTGGCCGTGGACTCAATTTCGAATTATGACTTCTTACGTTGTGTATTAGTTCTATATATTAATTTTTTTAAATACAGTATTGACTAGCCTTAGATTGTTTAATTTTAAGTATTTGATGGAAAATCATAATCTGTCCTGAAAATGTCAATTTAAAGGATACGTTAATTAACAAACAGTTTTTACGAATTACAATTGCATGTTAATGTATTTTGTCAAGAAAACGAAAAGAATAGTATTTGCATTATTACTTCAAACCTGTAGAACAGTAAGTTATGTTTGTGGACCAAGCAAGCATTGAGAGCATGCAAAACTCATTGTTTTACCAATATCTTTTGAAAAACATAGAATCAACAGCCAATTCGTGCTGCGCAAAACTAGGATAAGATGTTTTCATAAAGGTGGTTATTTAGTTGATACTTTCAGAATGTCTCCCAGGGATAATTCGGGACGTGTGGAAGAAGGGTTCAAGCATTACCTTGTCTTTTAAACTGTCTTGTCAGTTTTCCCCCTTTAAGTCGGTAAAGGAATTTCGAGATTCCAGAGTGTAACTTCAGCTGGGAATCCTACATCATCTCATCTGTCATCTGATAAGACTGAGCAAGATCTATTCATTGTCACAACTCATTATTTCGCCATTACTGTACCTTGCTTGTTAGTTCGACGTGTTTAAACACAGAGTGGAGCAAAATTGCCTCTTTCCTCCATTCTCTGAAGTGATTTGAGCGCTGTGACTCGCTACGTTGTTTGGCTTCCTTAGGAAAGTTTTATCGTAGCGTCACCTTCAAAACTCTGTACGATGACGGCCCTGGGATACTCCGAGAAAACTCTCCAGATCCTGTTACAGCCTCCGAGATCTACAACCTCCTCGGCACAACCGGAAAATGTGTCGTGTTTGTTTTCCGGAGATGCGTCCGCCCATTAATCCATTCAAAAGGAAACGACTCGAAATGCCAGTTTCATGAAACACGTCTTACAAATTTCGCATTTTCTCGAATCTTGCGTAGAGTTTGGCTGTCGTGGGGTCAACAGCAAGACCCTTGTCGGTTTGCATCTATGATATCTGCATTATTACAAGCTATTTCACACGATCATTATTGAATTTTAGGCACCTTCCTGTTGTTCTGGGGTGCCAAAAGTTCTACTCTCGAGAATCATTGCGACATCGGACGTAAAGAAACGTTGGCATCGACGTGGCTGATCGGAATTATACTTTATGCTCGATGACCGACCAGTATTCATCCTCTCTTGTTAATGCTTGAAATGGTGTTAAGGGACTAGTGAACAAATGCGACTAAAGTCAAGACGTTGGTATCTCTACACCTGTGCTCTACTCTTGACCGTGTCATAGAAGGTATAGTGTAATTGTTAAATATTAAATGCCTACAATATTGAGAGAACTATACTTTTTGAAAACATTCTCGGCGTCACTGTATACACGCAATTTTGAAGAAAAACATTTTGTATGGAAATAGCTCCGTGTCAAACAACGAAAGTGACTCAGCCCCTGCAAATAGTTCGAAGTTATAACTTTGCAGATTGTGGTGATATTTTTCCCCAGTATTGACTTTTGAGAAGTTCTCTAGAATCATTATTTGAACTTGGGCAATTACTCCTGTCTTCTAACGAAGGTAAATCTAGATGTTTCTGAGCCCCATAATCTTGATATAGTAGCTCGCTCCCATGGGTTTTTTTAGGGTTAACGTCTCATCATTCTGATCACTTACTCAATATTAGATTTACTAGGTTCTTGACATTACATCTCCATTTTTAGGGAATTAAAATTACCAGTACACAGGTGTATATTCTGCTTGGGGAAATAGCTTCGTAAGCGAGGTTTCAAATGGTTTGTAAATGTAAGGAATGATATTCTCAACATTATTACATACAACGATTCTGCTACACATCCTGTAACTTGTCGAGATAAGGCAACAGATCCATGCTTTCCATGCCGCTTACGCTTGGTCAATCTAAAACCAGGAATTCGAATCCTGGAGATCGCTTCACCGATGAGATGAGTCACTTGGTGCGATGCCGTACACATCAAAGACCAAGTGCTCAACCTTGCGTACGGGAAGGTCAGTGCAGAGCATCATACTAGCAAAAAGCACTGTCAAGTAGATCAAGAAACGCCCAGCTTTTGACTTCGAGAAATAACTTCGAAATAAGGATTGAATATTGAAAAATGTGATACTTGCCTATCTCATCTGTGTAGGAATATCAATCATTACATTCGCTTAAAGTAAAAGGATCTTTGTAATTCGATTCCATCCTTTTTTGAACCTCTACTATAACGTCAAAACTGGTGTTAAGCCACGGCACCTCCGTCGCTTACGTTGGACGCAAACTGCAAATCGATGCATTTTGGGAGAAGATTCGAGCAGGCTATACACATGAAAGAGCACTTGCTCAATCATCCATACGGGAAGCTTGGAGCAAAGCATCATCGTAGAAATTAACATAAAGTAGATCTTGTTACAATCTTTACAATTTCTCAATACAGCTCTTTACAATTTCGAGATCACGATGCTCGCAAAGGATAATTGCTTCGAAATAATAATCGTTTATTGAAATATTCGATTGATAATATGTAACACTTGTGTATGTCGCCTCTGCATCTCTCATGCACTTCATTGGGTACATAAGCTTAAAACAAAAGTAATTTTATCATTAGTTTCCATCCTGCACTGTCATGACATGAAAAGAAATGTTAAGCCATGGCATCAGTGGCTATCATGAGAGTAAATCCACTGGGCTTACCTAGGTAAAGGATATTATATCGCTCTTCTACAGCAGGTCTTCAGTTCGGAAGCATGCGGTTGCTGCGCATGTGCCGTACGCCAACTTCTCTCGAATTATTTTCTTAAACTGATAGTAGTGGATTTAAGCGAATCTCACTATGCCCTTGTTTCCCCTCAGTCTGTGGTTTTTCTCTAGGAGTAAATCCACCGCGCACGCCGGGGTTAAGTATATTGAATAGCTTTTCTTCGGCAGGTCTCCAACTCAAAAGGAAGCTTTTTATTAAACTGGTTGTTTCACTTGAATCTCATTATGCCTTTAAATTTTGCTTAGGCAGTGATAGCTATCATAAGGTAAGTCCACCGAGCTCACCCAGATTAGGGATATTGAAACACTTTCCTTCGGCAGCTCTACAGTTGAGAGACATGCGATTGATTTGTACGTCTTGAATGCTGATTTTTGTAAACTGATGGAGGTGTATTCAGTTTAATCGTGCTATGCCTTTAAGATTTCGCTCTTGGGGTAATGGCTATCATAAGAGTAATGTGCTTGGGGTGCAAGTCCTGTTGGTTCATATGTAACGCAGGTTACGTTACATGTGTTCGTGATGCCCTTGATGGTCAGATAACTCCCTCCCAAGAGTCAGAGATAGAGATTCCTTCGTCCTCATTCACTACTCAGCCTTTCACTTTTCGAATCAGTATATCTATTTTTTAGAATATAAAAATTACCAGCACAGACAGTTGTTTATCCACGGTGTAATGTTTCTGTTAGCCACGCTCGGGTTTGTAGGCACGAAGCGTTCTCCATATTTCTATTGCATATTCTAACGAGGCTGCAAAATTTCTAGAACATTTTGTTGGGATAAGGCAGCAATTTCTTTATTGCTTTGCCTTTTATACTTGATCTCTTTAAAGTCAGCAACGTAAAGCCAGAAGATCGTTTCACTGGTAACATGTATTATGTAAAAACAACCCTAAGAGCACGATGCTATACACATAAAACAGTACCTGCTCAATCATGCATACGGGAAGCTTAGACGTAGATTCAGCTTTTGACTTCGATATCAAGAAGCCCAGAAAATGATAATTGTTTCGAAATACGGAGCGAATATTGAAATATTCGATCGATAATATGTAACACTTTCATATCTCACCTCTGCATTCCTTATGCACTTCATTCGTTTCATACGCTTAAAACAAAAGTAATTTCATCTTAGTTTCCATCCTCCATTGAACCATTATCATGACATGGAAACAAGTGTTAAGCTACGGCATCGGTGGCTATCATGAGAGTAAATCCATCGGGTTCTTCGAGGTATGGGATATTGAATCGCTCTCCTTCGGCAAGTCTCCAGTTGGGGAAGCATGCGTTCAGTTTGCATGTGCCGAACGCCAACTTCCTCTTGATTTCTTTTATTAAACTGATAGTAGTTGAGTTGAATATCACTATGTCTTACAATACAATTTTTCTCCGGCAGTGGTGGGTATCATAAGAGTAAATCCATCACGCCCACCGGGGTAGGAGGCATTGAATATATTTCCTTCTGCAGGTATCCAGTTCCGAAGCATGCGGTTAACTGGGCATGAGCCGAACGCCAACTTCCTCTTCAATATTTTTTAAACTGATAGTGGATTCAGTTGAATCCCACTAAACCTTCGCAATTTCTCTCCGGCAGCAGTGGCTATCATAAGAGTAAATCCACGGCGCACACCGAGGTTAAAGATATTGAATCGCTCTTCGCCAGTTCTTCTGTTCGGAAGCGTACGGTTACTGTCGATGTTCCGTACGCTAACGTCCTCTTGAATATTTTTATTAAACTAATAGTAGTGGATTCAGTTGAATCGCACTATTTCTTTTACTATTTCGCTCCGGCAAGGGTGGCTATCATAAGAGTACCCCTTCCTTCAGCAGGTCAAAAAGTCAAATGAATGCGGTTACTCGACTTGTGCCGAACACAACATCCTCTTGAAATTTTTTTTATAAAACCAATAGCAGTGGACTCAGTTGAATCTCACTATGCATTTACATTTCTCTCCGTCAGCTGCCTGTCGTAAGAGTAAAAACCCGGCGCACTCCGGGGTTAGGAATATTGAATATCTCTCCTTAGAGGTTCCGCAGTTCAGGGTCGAGATCATAGTGTAATGATAATTACTTCGAAATAGGATCGAATATTGACATGTTCAATCGTTAATGTGGATCACATGTGTATCTCACCTCTGCACCACTGATGAGTTTCAATTGTTATACACGCTTAAAACAAACCAAATTTTATCATTCGTTTCCATCGTCTATTGAACCACTAATATAACATAATCCCAAGTGTTGGGAAACCCCGCTCCTCCCTTGAATACGTTGGACGCAAACTGCAATACGATACCGTTTTTGCGGGTGATTCCGCCTTGCTTAGGTACCTATCTTTCCGTCTCCCTCTATAGCCTTTTATTCCATCCTCTTAAAACTTGCAATTCTCATAAATCGTTCGATTTCGTTGAACATAATTCAACACGCGCAGCGATAACTATCACAACCAAGTGTTGGGAAACCCCGCTCCTCCGTTGAATACGTTGGACGCAAACTGCAATACGATACAGTTTTTGCGGGTGATTCCGCCTTGCTTAGGTACGTATCTTTCCGTCTCCCTCCAGCCTTTTATTCCATTCTCTTAAAACTTGAAATTCCTATAAATCGTTCGACTTCGTGGTACATAATTCAACACGTGCAGCGGTAAATATCACAACCAAGTGTTGGGAAACCCCGCTCCTCCGTTGAATACGTTGGACGCAAACTGCAATACGATACCGTTTTTGCGGATGATTCGGTCTTGCTTAGGTACCGATATTTCCGTCTCCTTCTACCCTTTTATTCCAACATCTTTAATCTTGAAATTCTCATAATTCGTTCCATTTCGTGGAACATTATAATTCAACACACGCAGCGTTAACTATTAAAACCAAGTGTCGGGAAACCCCGCTCCTCCGTTGAATACGTTGGACGCACACTGCAAAACGATACCGTTTTTGCGGCTGATTCGGCCTTGCTTAGGTACGTAACTTTCCATCTCCGTCTAGCCTTTTATTCCATCCTCTTAAAAATTAAAATTCCCATAAATCGTTCCACGGCACCCGTGGCCATCCTAAAAGTAAATCCTCCGGGTTCTCCAGAAAAACGATATTAATCCCTCGTCTTCTGTATTCTATAGTCGTGAAGTATGCGGTCACTGCATGTGCCGCACGGCTGCATCCTTCAAAGTATGCTTTCACTCGGCATGTGCTGAGAACACACATCCATTTAAATAATTTTAACACTGAACATATCTTGAAAACTAGCGTTAACCGCGGAAACCGTGGCTACAATAAGAGTATATCCTCCGGTTTCTCCGGGGAAAAGGATATGAATCCCTCGTCTCCGGTCGTTTCCAGTTGTGAAGTATGCGGTAACTGTGCATCTAACGTAATGCTACATCTTCCAAAGCACGCTTGCACTTGTCATTCGAACACATACACGCATTTGAATTATTTTGAAACAGCATATCTTGAAAACCACCATCAAACCGCGGCATCCGTTCCCAAAAAGAGTAAAAGGATATGAATCCCTCGTTTTCGATATTCTCCAGTTGCGAATTATGCGTGCACTGTGCATGAGCCGCACGATTCCATCCACCAATGTATGCTTTCACTCGGCATGTGCCGAACACACATCCATTTGAATTATTTTAACACAGCATATAATGATAACTAGCGACAAAACCACGGCATCCGTGGCCATCATAAGAGTAAATCAACCGCGTCCCCCGGGAAAAGAATCTGAATCCCTCGTCTTCGGTATTCTCCAGTTGTGATGTATGCGGTCACTGTGCATGTGCCGCACGGCTCCATCCTACAAAGTATTGTTTCACTCGGTATGTGCCGAACACACATCCATTTGAATTATTTTAACACTGAGCATACCTTTAAAACTAGCATCAAACCGCGGCATCCGTGGCCATCATAAGAGTAAATCCTCCGGGTTCTCCGGGAAAAGGAAATAAATCGCTCGTCTTCGGTATTCTCCATGGGTGAAGTATGCGTTCACTGCAGAAGTCCCATTCTCCTCCCTTGTAAGCTTTAAGTGGCATGTGTCGAACACACACATTTGAATTATTTGAGCACTGAGCATGTCTTACGAATTAGCGTCAAACCGCGGCATCCGTGGCTATCATAAGAGTAAATCCTCCGGGTTCCCCGAGGAAAGGGATATTGATCCTTTGTCTTCAGTAGTCTCCAGTTTCAGAAAATGCGGTCACTGTGCGTGTGCCGCGCGGCTACATCCTCCAAAAGATGCTTTCACTAGGTATATGCCGAACACATCCCTTTGAATCATTTTAACACTGAGCATATCATGAGAACTAGCGTCAAACCGCGGCATCCGTGGCCATCATAAGAGTAAATCCTCCGGGTTCTCCGGGAAAAGGATATAAATCGCTCGTCTTCGGTATTCTGCATGGATGAAGTATGCGGTCACTGTGCAAGTGCCGCATTCCATTCTCCCTTGTAAGCTTTAACTGTCATGTGTCGATCACACACACACATTTGAATTATTTTAACACTGAGCATGTCTTAAAAATTAGCGTCAAACCGCGGCATCTGTGGGTGTCATAAGAGTAAATCCTCCGGGTTCTCCGGGAAAAGGATATAAATCCCTCGACTCCGGTAGTCTCCATTTCTGAAGTATGCGGTCACTGTGCATCTTCCGCACGGCTGCATCCTTTACAGAATACCGTTATTTCCGTGTGTCGAACTCTGAATTCTATTTGAGATACCTATGTGAAAGCAGATGTATCGGTTTCTTCTTGTTACGCGATTACTATTTCATTTGGTCAGTGGTGGTTACCGTCAGGGAAAATCACTTCTTCCTTGGTGTTTGGGAATATTGATTGCCACTCCTTCGAGTGGTTTGCATTTCAGTGTCGAGTATGGACAATGATATCCGAAAGTTACAAATCAAAATTACTTTGAATTCAGTGCCGAATAAGCTTGAATTTGATCGTTGTAATTGTTAAAATGTCGTATCTTCCTTCTGCACTTCTTATGCAGTTCGTTCGTTAAATACGCTTAGAAAAGGGACTTTTCTCATTCGTTTTCGTTCGCCGTTGAACCACTCGCATATAATGATCACTAGCGACAAAACCACGGCATCCGTGGCCATCATAAGAGTAAATCCACCGCGTCCCCCGGGAAAAGAATCTGAATCCCTCGTCTTCGGTATTCTCCAGTTGTGATGTATGCGGTCACTGTGCATGTGCCGCACGGCTCCATCCTACAAAGTATTGTTTCACTCGGTATGTGCCGAACACACATCCATTTGAATTCTTTTAACACTGAGCATACCTTTAAAACTAGCATCAATATGCGGCATCCGTGGCCATCATAAGAGTAAATCCTCCGGGTTCTCCGGGGAAAAGGATATGAATCCCTCGTCTTCGGTAGTCTCCAGTGTTAAAGTATGCTGTCACTGGGCATGGGTCGCGTATCTACATCCTCCAAAACAAGCTTTCCCTCGGCATTTGCCAAACACAGATCCATTTTAATTATTTTAATACTGTGTACATCTTTGAAACTAGCGTCAAACCGCGGCATCCGTGGCTATCATAAGAGTAAATCCTCCGGGTTCTCCGGGAAAAGGATATAAATCGCTCGTCTTCGGTATTCTCCATGGGTGAAGTATGCGGTCACTGCGCAAGTTCCATTCTCCTCTTTTGTAAGCTTTAAGTGGCATGTGTCGAACACACACATTTGAATTATTTAAACACTGAGGATGTCTTACGAATTAGCGTCAAACCGCGGCATCCGTCGCTATCATAAGAGTAAATCCTCCGGGTTTCCCGACGAAAGGGATATTAATCCCTTGTTTCCAATATTCTCCAATTCCGAAATATGCGGTCACCGTGCGTGTGCCGCCCGGCTACATCCTCGAAAATATTCTTTAACTAGGTATATTCCGAACACATCCCCTTGAATCATTTTAACACTGAGCATATCTTGAGAACTAGCGTCAAACCGCGGCATCCGTGGCTATCATAAGAGTAAATCCTCCGGGTTCCCCGAGGAAAGGGATATTGATCCTTTTTCTTCAGTAGTCTCCAGTTTCAGAAAATGCGGTCACTGTGCGTGTGCCGCGCGGCTACATCCTCCAAAAGATGCTTTCACTAGGTATATGCCGAACACATCCCTTTGAATCATTTTAACACTGAGCATATCATGAGAACTAGCGTCAAACCGCGGCATCCGTGGCCATCATAAGAGTAAATCCTCCGGGTTCTCCGGGAAAAGGATATAAATCGCTCGTCTTCGGTATTCTGATTGGATGAAATATGCGGTCACTGTGCAAGTGCCGCTTTCCATTCTCCCTTGTAAGCTTTAACTGGCATGTGTCGATCACACACACACGTTTGAATTATTTTAACACTGAGCATGTCTTAAAAATTCGCGTCAAACCGCGGCATCTGTGGGTGTCATAAGAGTAAATCCTCCGGGTTCTCCGGGAAAAGGATATAAATCGCTCGTCTTCGGTATTCTGAATGGATGAAATATGCGGTCACTGTGCAAGTGCCGCATTCCATTCTCCCTTGTAAGCTTTAACTGGCATGTGTCGATCACACACACACGTTTGAATTATTTTAACACTGAGCATGTCTTAAAAACTCGCGTCAAACCGCGGCATCTGTGGGTGTCATAAGAGTAAATCCTCCGGGTTCTCCGGGAAAAGGATATAAATCCCTCGACTCCGGTAGTCTCCATTTCTGAAGTATGCGGTCACTGTGCATCTTCCGCACGGCTGCATCCTTTACAGAATACCGTTATTTCCGTGTGTCGAACTCTGAATTCTATTTGAGATACCTAAGTGAAAGCAGATGTATCTGTTTCTTCTTGTTACGCGATTACTATTTCATTTGGTCAGTGGTGGTTACCGTCAGGGAAAATCACTTCTTCCTTGGTGTGTGGGAATATTGATTGCCACTCCTTCGAGTGGTTTGCATTTCAGTGTCGAGTATGGACAATGATATCCGAAAGTTACAAATCAAAATTACTTTGAATTCAGTGCCGAATAAGCTTGAATTTGATCGTTGTAGCTGTTAAAATTTCGTATCTTCCTTCTGCACTTCTTATGCAGTTCGTTCGTTAAATACGCTTAGAAAAGGGACTTTTATCATTCGTTTTCGTTCGCCGTTGAACCACTCGCATATAATGATAACTAGCGACAAAACCACGGCATCCGTGGCCATCATAAGAGTAAATCCACCGCGTCCCCCGGGAAAAGAATCTGAATCCCTCGTCTTCGGTATTCTCCAGTTGTGATGTATGCGGTCACTGTGCATGTGCCGCACCGCTCCATCCTACAAAGTATTGTTTCACTCGGTATGTGCCGAACACACATCCATTTGAATTATTTTAACACTGAGCATACCTTTAAAACTAGCATCAAACCGCGGCATCCGTGGCCATCATAAGAGTAAATCCTCCGGGTTCTCCGGGAAAAGGATATAAATCGCTCGTCTTCGGTATTCTCCATGGGTGAAGTATGCGTTCACTGCAGAAGTCCCATTCTCCTCCCTTGTAAGCTTTAAGTGGCATGTGTCGAACACACATTTGAATTATTTGAGCACTGAGCATATCTTAGAACTAGCGTCAAACCGCGGCATCCGTGGCTATCATAAGAGTAAATCCTCCGGGTTCCCCGAGGAAAGGGATATTGATCCTTTGTCTTCAGTAGTCTCCAGTTTCAGAAAATGCGGTCACTGTGCGTGTGCCGCGCGGCTACATCCTCCAAAAGATGCTTTCACTAGGTATATGCCGAACACATCCCTTTGAATCATTTTAACACTGAGCATATCATGAGAACTAGCGTCAAACCGCGGCATCCGTGGCCATCATAAGAGTAAATCCTCCGGGTTCTCCGGGAAAAGGATATAAATCGCTCGTCTTCGGTATTCTGCATGGATGAAGTATGCGGTCACTGTGCAAGTGCCGCATTCCATTCTCCTCCCTTGTAAGCTTTAACTGGCATGTGTCGATCACACACACACATTTGAATTATTTTAACACTGAGCATGACTTAAAAATTAGCGTCAAACCGCGGCATCTGTGGGTGTCATAAGAGTAAATCCTCCGGGTTCTCCGGGAAAAGGATATAAATCCCTCGACTCCGGTAATCTCCATTTCTGAAGTATGCGGTCAATGTGCATCTTCCGCACGGCTGCATCCTTTACAGAATACCGTTATTTCCGTGTGTCGAACTCTGAATTCTATTTGAGATACCTAAGTGAAAGCAGATGTATCTGTTTCTTCTTGTTACGCGATTACTATTTCATTTGGTCAGTGGTGGTTACCGTCAGGGAAAATCACTTCTTCCTTGGTGTGTGGGAATATTGATTGCCACTCCTTCGAGTGGTTTGCATTTGTGTCGAGTATGGACAATGATATCCGAAAGTTACAAATCAAAATTACTTTGAATTCAGTGCCGAATAAGCTTGAATTTGATCGTTGTAGCTGTTAAAATGTCGTATCTTCCTTCTGCACTTCTTATGCAGTTCGTTCGTTAAATACGCTTAGAAAAGGGACTTTTCTCATTCGTTTTCGTTCGCCGTTGAACCACTCGCATATAATGATAACTAGCGACAAAACCACGGCATCCGTGGCCATCATAAGAGTAAATCCACCGCGTCCCCCGGGAAAAGAATCTGAATCCCTCGTCTTCGGTATTCTCCAGTTGTGATGTATGCGGTCACTGTGCATGTGCCGCACGGCTCCATCCTACAAAGTATTGTTTCACTCGGTATGTGCCGAACACACATCCATTTGAATTATTTTAACACTGAGCATACCTTTAAAACTAGCATCAATATGCGGCATCCGTGGCCATCATAAGAGTAAATCCTCCGGGTTCTCCGGGGAAAAGGATATGAATCCCTCGTCTTCGGTAGTCTCCAGTGTTAAAGTATGCTGTCACTGGGCATGGGTCGCGTATCTACATCCTCCAAAACAAGCTTTCCCTCGGCATTTGCCAAACACAGATCCATTTTAATTATTTTAACACTGTGTACATCTTTGAAACTAGCGTCAAACCGCGGCATCCGTGGCTATCATAAGAGTAAATCCTCCGGGTTCTCCGGGAAAAGGATATAAATCGCTCGTCTTCGGTATTCTCCATGGGTGAAGTATGCGGTCACTGCGCAAGTTCCATTCTCCTCTTTTGTAAGCTTTAAGTGGCATGTGTCGAACACACACATTTGAATTATTTAAACACTGAGCATGTCTTACGAATTAGCGTCAAACCGCGGCATCCGTGGCTATCATAAGAGTAAATCCTCCGGGTTCCTCGACGAAAGGGATATTAATCCCTTGTTTCCAGTATTCTCCAATTCCGAAATATGCGGTCACCGTGCGTGTGCCGCCCGGCTACATCCTCGAAAATATTCTTTCACTAGGTATATTCCGAACACATCCCTTTGAATCATTTTAACACTGAGCATATCTTGACAACTAGCGTCAAACCGCGGCATCCGTGGCTATCATAAGAGTAAATCCTCCGGGTTCCCCGAGGAAAGGGATATTGATCCTTTGTCTTCAGTAGTCTCCAGTTTCAGAAAATGCGGTCACTGTGCGTGTGCCGCGCGGCTACATCCTCCAAAAGATGCTTTCACTAGGTATATGCCGAACACATCCCTTTGAATCATTTTAACACTGAGCATATCATGAGAACTAGCGTCAAACTGCGGCATCCGTGGCCATCATAAGAGTAAATCCTCCGGGTTCTCCGGGAAAAGGATATAAATCGCTCGTCTTCGGTATTCTGCATGGATGAAGTATGCGGTCACTGTGCAAGTGCCGCATTCCATTCTCCTCCCTTGTAAGCTTTAACTGGCATGTGTCGATCACACACACACGTTTGAATTATTTTAACACTGAGCATGTCTTAAAAATTCGCGTCAAACCGCGGCATCTGTGGGTGTCATAAGAGTAAATCCTCCGGGTTCTCCGGGAAAAGGATATAAATCCCTCGACTCCGGTAGTCTCCATTTCTGAAGTATGCGGTCACTGTGCATCTTCCGCACGGCTGCATCCTTTACAGAATACCGTTATTTCCGTGTGTCGAACTCTGAATTCTATTTGAGATACCTAAGTGAAAGCAGATGTATCTGTTTCTTCTTGTTACGCGATTACTATTTCATTTGGTCAGTGGTGGTTACCGTCAGGGAAAATCACTTCTTCCTTGGTGTGTGGGAATATTGATTGCCACTCCTTCGAGTGGTTTGCATTTGTGTCGAGTATGGACAATGATATCCGAAAGTTACAAATCAAAATTACTTTGAATTCAGTGCCGAATAAGCTTGAATTTGATCGTTGTAGCTGTTAAAATTTCGTATCTTCCTTCTGCACTTCTTATGCAGTTCGTTCGTTAAATACGCTTAGAAAAGGGACTTTTATCATTCGTTTTCGTTCGCCGTTGAACCACTCGCATATAATGATAACTAGCGACAAAACCACGGCATCCGTGGCCATCATAAGAGTAAATCCACCGCGTCCCCCGGGAAAAGAATCTGAATCCCTCGTCTTCGGTATTCTCCAGTTGTGATGTATGCGGTCACTGTGCATGTGCCGCACGGCTCCATCCTACAAAGTATTGTTTCACTCGGTATGTGCCGAACACACATCCATTTGAATTATTTTAACACTGAGCATACCTTTAAAACTAGCATCAAACCG
The DNA here is from genome assembly GCA_011170035.1 of Teleogryllus occipitalis. NCBI lineage: Eukaryota > Metazoa > Arthropoda > Insecta > Orthoptera > Gryllidae > Teleogryllus > Teleogryllus occipitalis. The sequence goes on from BLKR01002767.1 coordinate 152,391, forward strand.
CGGCATCCGTGGCCATCATAAGAGTAAATCCTCCGGGTTCTCCGGGAAAAGGAAATAAATCGCTCGTCTTCGGTATTCTCCATGGGTGAAGTATGCGTTCACTGCAGAAGTCCCATTCTCCTCCCTTGTAAGCTTTAAGTGGCATGTGTCGAACACACACATTTGAATTATTTGAGCACTGAGCATGTCTTACGAATTAGCGTCAAACCGCGGCATCCGTGGCTATCATAAGAGTAAATCCTCCGGGTTCCCCGAGGAAAGGGATATTGATCCTTTGTCTTCAGTAGTCTCCAGTTTCAGAAAATGCGGTCACTGTGCGTGTGCCGCGCGGCTACATCCTCCAAAAGATGCTTTCACTAGGTATATGCCGAACACATCCCTTTGAATCATTTTAACACTGAGCATATCATGAGAACTAGCGTCAAACCGCGGCATCCGTGGCCATCATAAGAGTAAATCCTCCGGGTTCTCCGGGAAAAGGATATAAATCGCTCGTCTTCGGTATTCTGCATGGATGAACTATGCGGTCACTGTGCAAGTGCCGCATTCCATTCTCCCTTGTAAGCTTTAACTGTCATGTGTCGATCACACACACACATTTGAATTATTTTAACACTGAGCATGTCTTAAAAATTAGCGTCAAACCGCGGCATCTGTGGGTGTCATAAGAGTAAATCCTCCGGGTTCTCCGGGAAAAGGATATAAATCCCTCGACTCCGGTAGTCTCCATTTCTGAAGTATGCGGTCACTGTGCATCTTCCGCACGGCTGCATCCTTTACAGAATACCGTTATTTCCGTGTGTCGAACTCTGAATTCTATTTGAGATACCTATGTGAAAGCAGATGTATCGGTTTCTTCTTGTTACGCGATTACTATTTCATTTGGTCAGTGGTGGTTACCGTCAGGGAAAATCACTTCTTCCTTGGTGTTTGGGAATATTGATTGCCACTCCTTCGAGTGGTTTGCATTTCAGTGTCGAGTATGGACAATGATATCCGAAAGTTACAAATCAAAATTACTTTGAATTCAGTGCCGAATAAGCTTGAATTTGATCGTTGTAATTGTTAAAATGTCGTATCTTCCTTCTGCACTTCTTATGCAGTTCGTTCGTTAAATACGCTTAGAAAAGGGACTTTTCTCATTCGTTTTCGTTCGCCGTTGAACCACTCGCATATAATGATCACTAGCGACAAAACCACGGCATCCGTGGCCATCATAAGAGTAAATCCACCGCGTCCCCCGGGAAAAGAATCTGAATCCCTCGTCTTCGGTATTCTCCAGTTGTGATGTATGCGGTCACTGTGCATGTGCCGCACGGGTCCATCCTACAAAGTATTGTTTCACTCGGTATGTGCCGAACACACATCCATTTGAATTCTTTTAACACTGAGCATACCTTTAAAACTAGCATCAATATGCGGCATCCGTGGCCATCATAAGAGTAAATCCTCCGGGTTCTCCGGGGAAAAGGATATGAATCCCTCGTCTTCGGTAGTCTCCAGTGTTAAAGTATGCTGTCACTGGGCATGGGTCGCGTATCTACATCCTCCAAAACAAGCTTTCCCTCGGCATTTGCCAAACACAGATCCATTTTAATTATTTTAATACTGTGTACATCTTTGAAACTAGCGTCAAACCGCGGCATCCGTGGCTATCATAAGAGTAAATCCTCCGGGTTCTCCGGGAAAAGGATATAAATCGCTCGTCTTCGGTATTCTCCATGGGTGAAGTATGCGGTCACTGCGCAAGTTCCATTCTCCTCTTTTGTAAGCTTTAAGTGGCATGTGTCGAACACACACATTTGAATTATTTAAACACTGAGGATGTCTTACGAATTAGCGTCAAACCGCGGCATCCGTCGCTATCATAAGAGTAAATCCTCCGGGTTTCCCGACGAAAGGGATATTAATCCCTTGTTTCCAATATTCTCCAATTCCGAAATATGCGGTCACCGTGCGTGTGCCGCCCGGCTACATCCTCGAAAATATTCTTTAACTAGGTATATTCCGAACACATCCCCTTGAATCATTTTAACACTGAGCATATCTTGAGAACTAGCGTCAAACCGCGGCATCCGTGGCTATCATAAGAGTAAATCCTCCGGGTTCCCCGAGGAAAGGGATATTGATCCTTTTTCTTCAGTAGTCTCCAGTTTCAGAAAATGCGGTCACTGTGCGTGTGCCGCGCGGCTACATCCTCCAAAAGATGCTTTCACTAGGTATATGCCGAACACATCCCTTTGAATCATTTTAACACTGAGCATATCATGAGAACTAGCGTCAAACCGCGGCATCCGTGGCCATCATAAGAGTAAATCCTCCGGGTTCTCCGGGAAAAGGATATAAATCGCTCGTCTTCGGTATTCTGAATGGATGAAATATGCGGTCACTGTGCAAGTGCCGCATTCCATTCTCCCTTGTAAGCTTTAACTGGCATGTGTCGATCACACACACACGTTTGAATTATTTTAACACTGAGCATGTCTTAAAAATTCGCGTCAAACCGCGGCATCTGTGGGTGTCATAAGAGTAAATCCTCCGGGTTCTCCGGGAAAAGGATATAAATCCCTCGACTCCGGTAGTCTCCATTTCTGAAGTATGCGGTCACTGTGCATCTTCCGCACGGCTGCATCCTTTACAGAATACCGTTATTTCCGTGTGTCGAACTCTGAATTCTATTTGAGATACCTAAGTGAAAGCAGATGTATCTGTTTCTTCTTGTTACGCGATTACTATTTCATTTGGTCAGTGGTGGTTACCGTCAGGGAAAATCACTTCTTCCTTGGTGTGTGGGAATATTGATTGCCACTCCTTCGAGTGGTTTGCATTTCAGTGTCGAGTATGGACAATGATATCCGAAAGTTACAAATCAAAATTACTTTGAATTCAGTGCCGAATAAGCTTGAATTTGATCGTTGTAGCTGTTAAAATTTCGTATCTTCCTTCTGCACTTCTTATGCAGTTCGTTCGTTAAATACGCTTAGAAAAGGGACTTTTATCATTCGTTTTCGTTCGCCGTTGAACCACTCGCATATAATGATAACTAGCGACAAAACCACGGCATCCGTGGCCATCATAAGAGTAAATCCACCGCGTCCCCCGGGAAAAGAATCTGAATCCCTCGTCTTCGGTATTCTCCAGTTGTGATGTATGCGGTCACTGTGCATGTGCCGCACGGCTCCATCCTACAAAGTATTGTTTCACTCGGTATGTGCCGAACACACATCCATTTGAATTATTTTAACACTGAGCATACCTTTAAAACTAGCATCAAACCGCGGCATCCGTGGCCATCATAAGAGTAAATCCTCCGGGTTCTCCGGGAAAAGGAAATAAATCGCTCGTCTTCGGTATTCTCCATGGGTGAAGTATGCGTTCACTGCAGAAGTCCCATTCTCCTCCCTTGTAAGCTTTAAGTGGCATGTGTCGAACACACACATTTGAATTATTTGAGCACTGAGCATGTCTTACGAATTAGCGTCAAACCGCGGCATCCGTGGCTATCATAAGAGTAAATCCTCCGGGTTCCCCGAGGAAAGGGATATTGATCCTTTGTCTTCAGTAGTCTCCAGTTTCAGAAAATGCGGTCACTGTGCGTGTGCCGCGCGGCTACATCCTCCAAAAGATGCTTTCACTAGGTATATGCCGAACACATCCCTTTGAATCATTTTAACACTGAGCATATCATGAGAACTAGCGTCAAACCGCGGCATCCGTGGCCATCATAAGAGTAAATCCTCCGGGTTCTCCGGGAAAAGGATATAAATCGCTCGTCTTCGGTATTCTGCATGGATGAAGTATGCGGTCACTGTGCAAGTGCCGCATTCCATTCTCCCTTGTAAGCTTTAACTGTCATGTGTCGATCACACACACACATTTGAATTATTTTAACACTGAGCATGTCTTAAAAATTAGCGTCAAACCGCGGCATCTGTGGGTGTCATAAGAGTAAATCCTCCGGGTTCTCCGGGAAAAGGATATAAATCCCTCGACTCCGGTAGTCTCCATTTCTGAAGTATGCGGTCACTGTGCATCTTCCGCACGGCTGCATCCTTTACAGAATACCGTTATTTCCGTGTGTCGAACTCTGAATTCTATTTGAGATACCTATGTGAAAGCAGATGTATCGGTTTCTTCTTGTTACGCGATTACTATTTCATTTGGTCAGTGGTGGTTACCGTCAGGGAAAATCACTTCTTCCTTGGTGTTTGGGAATATTGATTGCCACTCCTTCGAGTGGTTTGCATTTCAGTGTCGAGTATGGACAATGATATCCGAAAGTTACAAATCAAAATTACTTTGAATTCAGTGCCGAATAAGCTTGAATTTGATCGTTGTAATTGTTAAAATGTCGTATCTTCCTTCTGCACTTCTTATGCAGTTCGTTCGTTAAATACGCTTAGAAAAGGGACTTTTCTCATTCGTTTTCGTTCGCCGTTGAACCACTCGCATATAATGATCACTAGCGACAAAACCACGGCATCCGTGGCCATCATAAGAGTAAATCCACCGCGTCCCCCGGGAAAAGAATCTGAATCCCTCGTCTTCGGTATTCTCCAGTTGTGATGTATGCGGTCACTGTGCATGTGCCGCACGGGTCCATCCTACAAAGTATTGTTTCACTCGGTATGTGCCGAACACACATCCATTTGAATTCTTTTAACACTGAGCATACCTTTAAAACTAGCATCAATATGCGGCATCCGTGGCCATCATAAGAGTAAATCCTCCGGGTTCTCCGGGGAAAAGGATATGAATCCCTCGTCTTCGGTAGTCTCCAGTGTTAAAGTATGCTGTCACTGGGCATGGGTCGCGTATCTACATCCTCCAAAACAAGCTTTCCCTCGGCATTTGCCAAACACAGATCCATTTTAATTATTTTAATACTGTGTACATCTTTGAAACTAGCGTCAAACCGCGGCATCCGTGGCTATCATTAGAGTAAATCCTCCGGGTTCTCCGGGAAAAGGATATAAATCGCTCGTCTTCGGTATTCTCCATGGGTGAAGTATGCGGTCACTGCGCAAGTTCCATTCTCCTCTTTTGTAAGCTTTAAGTGGCATGTGTCGAACACACACATTTGAATTATTTAAACACTGAGGATGTCTTACGAATTAGCGTCAAACCGCGGCATCCGTCGCTATCATAAGAGTAAATCCTCCGGGTTTCCCGACGAAAGGGATATTAATCCCTTGTTTCCAATATTCTCCAATTCCGAAATATGCGGTCACCGTGCGTGTGCCGCCCGGCTACATCCTCGAAAATATTCTTTAACTAGGTATATTCCGAACACATCCCCTTGAATCATTTTAACACTGAGCATATCTTGAGAACTAGCGTCAAACCGCGGCATCCGTGGCTATCATAAGAGTAAATCCTCCGGGTTCCCCGAGGAAAGGGATATTGATCCTTTTTCTTCAGTAGTCTCCAGTTTCAGAAAATGCGGTCACTGTGCGTGTGCCGCGCGGCTACATCCTCCAAAAGATGCTTTCACTAGGTATATGCCGAACACATCCCTTTGAATCATTTTAACACTGAGCATATCATGAGAACTAGCGTCAAACCGCGGCATCCGTGGCCATCATAAGAGTAAATCCTCCGGGTTCTCCGGGAAAAGGATATAAATCGCTCGTCTTCGGTATTCTGAATGGATGAAATATGCGGTCACTGTGCAAGTGCCGCATTCCATTCTCCCTTGTAAGCTTTAACTGGCATGTGTCGATCACACACACACGTTTGAATTATTTTAACACTGAGCATGTCTTAAAAATTCGCGTCAAACCGCGGCATCTGTGGGTGTCATAAGAGTAAATCCTCCGGGTTCTCCGGGAAAAGGATATAAATCCCTCGACTCCGGTAGTCTCCATTTCTGAAGTATGCGGTCACTGTGCATCTTCCGCACGGCTGCATCCTTTACAGAATACCGTTATTTCCGTGTGTCGAACTCTGAATTCTATTTGAGATACCTAAGTGAAAGCAGATGTATCTGTTTCTTCTTGTTACGCGATTACTATTTCATTTGGTCAGTGGTGGTTACCGTCAGGGAAAATCACTTCTTCCTTGGTGTGTGGGAATATTGATTGCCACTCCTTCGAGTGGTTTGCATTTCAGTGTCGAGTATGGACAATGATATCCGAAAGTTACAAATCAAAATTACTTTGAATTCAGTGCCGAATAAGCTTGAATTTGATCGTTGTAGCTGTTAAAATTTCGTATCTTCCTTCTGCACTTCTTATGCAGTTCGTTCGTTAAATACGCTTAGAAAAGGGACTTTTATCATTCGTTTTCGTTCGCCGTTGAACCACTCGCATATAATGATAACTAGCGACAAAACCACGGCATCCGTGGCCATCATAAGAGTAAATCCACCGCGTCCCCCGGGAAAAGAATCTGAATCCCTCGTCTTCGGTATTCTCCAGTTGTGATGTATGCGGTCACTGTGCATGTGCCGCACGGCTCCATCCTACAAAGTATTGTTTCACTCGGTATGTGCCGAACACACATCCATTTGAATTATTTTAACACTGAGCATACCTTTAAAACTAGCATCAAACCGCGGCATCCGTGGCCATCATAAGAGTAAATCCTCCGGGTTCTCCGGGAAAAGGAAATAAATCGCTCGTCTTCGGTATTCTCCATGGGTGAAGTATGCGTTCACTGCAGAAGTCCCATTCTCCTCCCTTGTAAGCTTTAAGTGGCATGTGTCGAACACACACATTTGAATTATTTGAGCACTGAGCATGTCTTACGAATTAGCGTCAAACCGCGGCATCCGTGGCTATCATAAGAGTAAATCCTCCGGGTTCCCCGAGGAAAGGGATATTGATCCTTTGTCTTCAGTAGTCTCCAGTTTCAGAAAATGCGGTCACTGTGCGTGTGCCGCGCGGCTACATCCTCCAAAAGATGCTTTCACTAGGTATATGCCGAACACATCCCTTTGAATCATTTTAACACTGAGCATATCATGAGAACTAGCGTCAAACCGCGGCATCCGTGGCCATCATAAGAGTAAATCCTCCGGGTTCTCCGGGAAAAGGATATAAATCGCTCGTCTTCGGTATTCTGCATGGATGAAGTATGCGGTCACTGTGCAAGTGCCGCATTCCATTCTCCCTTGTAAGCTTTAACTGTCATGTGTCGATCACACACACACACATTTGAATTATTTTAACACTGAGCATGTCTTAAAAATTAGCGTCAAACCGCGGCATCTGTGGGTGTCATAAGAGTAAATCCTCCGGGTTCTCCGGGAAAAGGATATAAATCCCTCGACTCCGGTAGTCTCCATTTCTGAAGTATGCGGTCACTGTGCATCTTCCGCACGGCTGCATCCTTTACAGAATACCGTTATTTCCGTGTGTCGAACTCTGAATTCTATTTGAGATACCTATGTGAAAGCAGATGTATCGGTTTCTTCTTGTTACGCGATTACTATTTCATTTGGTCAGTGGTGGTTACCGTCAGGGAAAATCACTTCTTCCTTGGTGTTTGGGAATATTGATTGCCACTCCTTCGAGTGGTTTGCATTTCAGTGTCGAGTATGGACAATGATATCCGAAAGTTACAAATCAAAATTACTTTGAATTCAGTGCCGAATAAGCTTGAATTTGATCGTTGTAATTGTTAAAATTTCGTATCTTCCTTCTGCACTTCTTATGCAGTTCGTTCGTTAAATACGCTTAGAAAAGGGACTTTTATCATTCGTTTTCGTTCGCCGTTGAACCACTCGCATATAATGATAACTAGCGACAAAACCACGGCATCCGTGGCCATCATAAGAGTAAATCCACCGCGTCCCCCGGGAAAAGAATCTGAATCCCTCGTCTTCGGTATTCTCCAGTTGTGATGTATGCGGTCACTGTGCATGTGCCGCACGGCTCCATCCTACAAAGTATTGTTTCACTCGGTATGTGCCGAACACACATCCATTTGAATTCTTTTAACACTGAGCATACCTTTAAAACTAGCATCAATATGCGGCATCCGTGGCCATCATAAGAGTAAATCCTCCGGGTTCTCCGGGGAAAAGGATATGAATCCCTCGTCTTCGGTAGTCTCCAGTGTTAAAGTATGCTGTCACTGGGCATGGGTCGCGTATCTACATCCTCCAAAACAAGCTTTCCCTCGGCATTTGCCAAACACAGATCCATTTTAATTATTTTAATACTGTGTACATCTTTGAAACTAGCGTCAAACCGCGGCATCCGTGGCTATCATTAGAGTAAATCCTCCGGGTTCTCCGGGAAAAGGATATAAATCGCTCGTCTTCGGTATTCTCCATGGGTGAAGTATGCGGTCACTGCGCAAGTTCCATTCTCCTCTTTTGTAAGCTTTAAGTGGCATGTGTCGAACACACACATTTGAATTATTTAAACACTGAGGATGTCTTACGAATTAGCGTCAAACCGCGGCATCCGTCGCTATCATAAGAGTAAATCCTCCGGGTTTCCCGACGAAAGGGATATTAATCCCTTGTTTCCAATATTCTCCAATTCCGAAATATGCGGTCACCGTGCGTGTGCCGCCCGGCTACATCCTCGAAAATATTCTTTAACTAGGTATATTCCGAACACATCCCCTTGAATCATTTTAACACTGAGCATATCTTGAGAACTAGCGTCAAACCGCGGCATCCGTGGCTATCATAAGAGTAAATCCTCCGGGTTCCCCGAGGAAAGGGATATTGATCCTTTTTCTTCAGTAGTCTCCAGTTTCAGAAAATGCGGTCACTGTGCGTGTGCCGCGCGGCTACATCCTCCAAAAGATGCTTTCACTAGGTATATGCCGAACACATCCCTTTGAATCATTTTAACACTGAGCATATCATGAGAACTAGCGTCAAACCGCGGCATCCGTGGCCATCATAAGAGTAAATCCTCCGGGTTCTCCGGGAAAAGGATATAAATCGCTCGTCTTCGGTATTCTGAATGGATGAAATATGCGGTCACTGTGCAAGTGCCGCATTCCATTCTCCCTTGTAAGCTTTAACTGGCATGTGTCGATCACACACACACGTTTGAATTATTTTAACACTGAGCATGTCTTAAAAATTCGCGTCAAACCGCGGCATCTGTGGGTGTCATAAGAGTAAATCCTCCGGGTTCTCCGGGAAAAGGATATAAATCCCTCGACTCCGGTAGTCTCCATTTCTGAAGTATGCGGTCACTGTGCATCTTCCGCACGGCTGCATCCTTTACAGAATACCGTTATTTCCGTGTGTCGAACTCTGAATTCTATTTGAGATACCTAAGTGAAAGCAGATGTATCTGTTTCTTCTTGTTACGCGATTACTATTTCATTTGGTCAGTGGTGGTTACCGTCAGGGAAAATCACTTCTTCCTTGGTGTGTGGGAATATTGATTGCCACTCCTTCGAGTGGTTTGCATTTCAGTGTCGAGTATGGACAATGATATCCGAAAGTTACAAATCAAAATTACTTTGAATTCAGTGCCGAATAAGCTTGAATTTGATCGTTGTAGCTGTTAAAATTTCGTATCTTCCTTCTGCACTTCTTATGCAGTTCGTTCGTTAAATACGCTTAGAAAAGGGACTTTTATCATTCGTTTTCGTTCGCCGTTGAACCACTCGCATATAATGATAACTAGCGACAAAACCACGGCATCCGTGGCCATCATAAGAGTAAATCCACCGCGTCCCCCGGGAAAAGAATCTGAATCCCTCGTCTTCGGTATTCTCCAGTTGTGATGTATGCGGTCACTGTGCATGTGCCGCACCGCTCCATCCTACAAAGTATTGTTTCACTCGGTATGTGCCGAACACACATCCATTTGAATTATTTTAACACTGAGCATACCTTTAAAACTAGCATCAAACCGCGGCATCCGTGGCCATCATAAGAGTAAATCCTCCGGGTTCTCCGGGAAAAGGAAATAAATCGCTCGTCTTCGGTATTCTCCATGGGTGAAGTATGCGTTCACTGCAGAAGTCCCATTCTCCTCCCTTGTAAGCTTTAAGTGGCATGTGTCGAACACACACATTTGAATTATTTGAGCACTGAGCATGTCTTACGAATTAGCGTCAAACCGCGGCATCCGTGGCTATCATAAGAGTAAATCCTCCGGGTTCCCCGAGGAAAGGGATATTGATCCTTTGTCTTCAGTAGTCTCCAGTTTCAGAAAATGCGGTCACTGTGCGTGTGCCGCGCGGCTACATCCTCCAAAAGATGCTTTCACTAGGTATATGCCGAACACATCCCTTTGAATCATTTTAACACTGAGCATATCATGAGAACTAGCGTCAAACCGCGGCATCCGTGGCCATCATAAGAGTAAATCCTCCGGGTTCTCCGGGAAAAGGATATAAATCGCTCGTCTTCGGTATTCTGCATGGATGAAGTATGCGGTCACTGTGCAAGTGCCGCATTCCATTCTCCCTTGTAAGCTTTAACTGTCATGTGTCGATCACACACACACATTTGAATTATTTTAACACTGAGCATGTCTTAAAAATTAGCGTCAAACCGCGGCATCTGTGGGTGTCATAAGAGTAAATCCTCCGGGTTCTCCGGGAAAAGGATATAAATCCCTCGACTCCGGTAGTCTCCATTTCTGAAGTATGCGGTCACTGTGCATCTTCCGCACGGCTGCATCCTTTACAGAATACCGTTATTTCCGTGTGTCGAACTCTGAATTCTATTTGAGATACCTATGTGAAAGCAGATGTATCGGTTTCTTCTTGTTACGCGATTACTATTTCATTTGGTCAGTGGTGGTTACCGTCAGGGAAAATCACTTCTTCCTTGGTGTTTGGGAATATTGATTGCCACTCCTTCGAGTGGTTTGCATTTCAGTGTCGAGTATGGACAATGATATCCGAAAGTTACAAATCAAAATTACTTTGAATTCAGTGCCGAATAAGCTTGAATTTGATCGTTGTAATTGTTAAAATGTCGTATCTTCCTTCTGCACTTCTTATGCAGTTCGTTCGTTAAATACGCTTAGAAAAGGGACTTTTCTCATTCGTTTTCGTTCGCCGTTGAACCACTCGCATATAATGATCACTAGCGACAAAACCACGGCATCCGTGGCCATCATAAGAGTAAATCCACCGCGTCCCCCGGGAAAAGAATCTGAATCCCTCGTCTTCGGTATTCTCCAGTTGTGATGTATGCGGTCACTGTGCATGTGCCGCACGGCTCCATCCTACAAAGTATTGTTTCACTCGGTATGTGCCGAACACACATCCATTTGAATTCTTTTAACACTGAGCATACCTTTAAAACTAGCATCAATATGCGGCATCCGTGGCCATCATAAGAGTAAATCCTCCGGGTTCTCCGGGGAAAAGGATATGAATCCCTCGTCTTCGGTAGTCTCCAGTGTTAAAGTATGCTGTCACTGGGCATGGGTCGCGTATCTACATCCTCCAAAACAAGCTTTCCCTCGGCATTTGCCAAACACAGATCCATTTTAATTATTTTAATACTGTGTACATCTTTGAAACTAGCGTCAAACCGCGGCATCCGTGGCTATCATTAGAGTAAATCCTCCGGGTTCTCCGGGAAAAGGATATAAATCGCTCGTCTTCGGTATTCTCCATGGGTGAAGTATGCGGTCACTGCGCAAGTTCCATTCTCCTCTTTTGTAAGCTTTAAGTGGCATGTGTCGAACACACACATTTGAATTATTTAAACACTGAGGATGTCTTACGAATTAGCGTCAAACCGCGGCATCCGTCGCTATCATAAGAGTAAATCCTCCGGGTTTCCCGACGAAAGGGATATTAATCCCTTGTTTCCAATATTCTCCAATTCCGAAATATGCGGTCACCGTGCGTGTGCCGCCCGGCTACATCCTCGAAAATATTCTTTAACTAGGTATATTCCGAACACATCCCCTTGAATCATTTTAACACAGAGCATATCTTGAGAACTAGCGTCAAACCGCGGCATCCGTGGCTATCATAAGAGTAAATCCTCCGGGTTCCCCGAGGAAAGGGATATTGATCCTTTTTCTTCAGTAGTCTCCAGTTTCAGAAAATGCGGTCACTGTGCGTGTGCCGCGCGGCTACATCCTCCAAAAGATGCTTTCACTAGGTATATGCCGAACACATCCCTTTGAATCATTTTAACACTGAGCATATCATGAGAACTAGCGTCAAACCGCGGCATCCGTGGCCATCATAAGAGTAAATCCTCCGGGTTCTCCGGGAAAAGGATATAAATCGCTCGTCTTCGGTATTCTGAATGGATGAAATATGCGGTCACTGTGCAAGTGCCGCATTCCATTCTCCCTTGTAAGCTTTAACTGGCATGTGTCGATCACACACACACGTTTGAATTATTTTAACACTGAGCATGTCTTAAAAATTCGCGTCAAACCGCGGCATCTGTGGGTGTCATAAGAGTAAATCCTCCGGGTTCTCCGGGAAAAGGATATAAATCCCTCGACTCCGGTAGTCTCCATTTCTGAAGTATGCGGTCACTGTGCATCTTCCGCACGGCTGCATCCTTTACAGAATACCGTTATTTCCGTGTGTCGAACTCTGAATTCTATTTGAGATACCTAAGTGAAAGCAGATGTATCTGTTTCTTCTTGTTACGCGATTACTATTTCATTTGGTCAGTGGTGGTTACCGTCAGGGAAAATCACTTCTTCCTTGGTGTGTGGGAATATTGATTGCCACTCCTTCGAGTGGTTTGCATTTCAGTGTCGAGTATGGACAATGATATCCGAAAGTTACAAATCAAAATTACTTTGAATTCAGTGCCGAATAAGCTTGAATTTGATCGTTGTAGCTGTTAAAATTTCGTATCTTCCTTCTGCACTTCTTATGCAGTTCGTTCGTTAAATACGCTTAGAAAAGGGACTTTTATCATTCGTTTTCGTTCGCCGTTGAACCACTCGCATATAATGATAACTAGCGACAAAACCACGGCATCCGTGGCCATCATAAGAGTAAATCCACCGCGTCCCCCGGGAAAAGAATCTGAATCCCTCGTCTTCGGTATTCTCCAGTTGTGATGTATGCGGTCACTGTGCATGTGCCGCACGGCTCCATCCTACAAAGTATTGTTTCACTCGGTATGTGCCGAACACACATCCATTTGAATTATTTTAACACTGAGCATACCTTTAAAACTAGCATCAAACCGCGGCATCCGTGGCCATCATAAGAGTAAATCCTCCGGGTTCTCCGGGAAAAGGAAATAAATCGCTCGTCTTCGGTATTCTCCATGGGTGAAGTATGCGTTCACTGCAGAAGTCCCATTCTCCTCCCTTGTAAGCTTTAAGTGGCATGTGTCGAACACACACATTTGAATTATTTGAGCACTGAGCATGTCTTACGAATTAGCGTCAAACCGCGGCATCCGTGGCTATCATAAGAGTAAATCCTCCGGGTTCCCCGAGGAAAGGGATATTGATCCTTTGTCTTCAGTAGTCTCCAGTTTCAGAAAATGCGGTCACTGTGCGTGTGCCGCGCGGCTACATCCTCCAAAAGATGCTTTCACTAGGTATATGCCGAACACATCCCTTTGAATCATTTTAACACTGAGCATATCATGAGAACTAGCGTCAAACCGCGGCATCCGTGGCCATCATAAGAGTAAATCCTCCGGGTTCTCCGGGAAAAGGATATAAATCGCTCGTCTTCGGTATTCTGCATGGATGAAGTATGCGGTCACTGTGCAAGTGCCGCATTCCATTCTCCCTTGTAAGCTTTAACTGTCATGTGTCGATCACACACACACACATTTGAATTATTTTAACACTGAGCATGTCTTAAAAATTAGCGTCAAACCGCGGCATCTGTGGGTGTCATAAGAGTAAATCCTCCGGGTTCTCCGGGAAAAGGATATAAATCCCTCGACTCCGGTAGTCTCCATTTCTGAAGTATGCGGTCACTGTGCATCTTCCGCACGGCTGCATCCTTTACAGAATACCGTTATTTCCGTGTGTCGAACTCTGAATTCTATTTGAGATACCTATGTGAAAGCAGATGTATCGGTTTCTTCTTGTTACGCGATTACTATTTCATTTGGTCAGTGGTGGTTACCGTCAGGGAAAATCACTTCTTCCTTGGTGTGTGGGAATATTGATTGCCACTCCTTCGAGTGGTTTGCATTTCAGTGTCGAGTATGGACAATGATATCCGAAAGTTACAAATCAAAATTACTTTGAATTCAGTGCCGAATAAGCTTGAATTTGATCGTTGTAGCTGTTAAAATTTCGTATCTTCCTTCTGCACTTCTTATGCAGTTCGTTCGTTAAATACGCTTAGAAAAGGGACTTTTATCATTCGTTTTCGTTCGCCGTTGAACCACTCGCATATAATGATAACTAGCGACAAAACCACGGCATCCGTGGCCATCATAAGAGTAAATCCACCGCGTCCCCCGGGAAAAGAATCTGAATCCCTCGTCTTCGGTATTCTCCAGTTGTGATGTATGCGGTCACTGTGCATGTGCCGCACGGCTCCATCCTACAAAGTATTGTTTCACTCGGTATGTGCCGAACACACATCCATTTGAATTATTTTAACACTGAGCATACCTTTAAAACTAGCATCAAACCGCGGCATCCGTGGCCATCATAAGAGTAAATCCTCCGGGTTCTCCGGGAAAAGGATATAAATCGCTCGTCTTCGGTATTCTCCATGGGTGAAGTATGCGTTCACTGCAGAAGTCCCATTCTCCTCCCTTGTAAGCTTTAAGTGGCATGTGTCGAACTCTGAACTATTTGAGCGCAAGCGTTCCATTCTCTTCTTCCTTATTGTAAGTGTGCATTTCAAGTGGCCCGGCTTTACATGCCCTCAATTTGATATTCGTTATTTAAACTCACTGGTATATGATTAGCGACAAAAACACATCGTGGCCAATCAAGAGTACACTCCACCGCGTCTTGAGAACTAGCGTCGGGAACCAGCAATTCATGTAAGCCATTTATAAGAGTAAATCCTCTGGGTTCCCTGAGGAAAGGGATATTGATCCTTCTTCAGTAGTTCCAGTTTCAGAAAATGGTCACTGTGCGTGCCGCGGCTACATCCCAAAAGATGCTTTCACCAGGTATGCGCTTGAAACAATAACTCCTTTGAATCATTTTAACAATGATACTACGCGAGAATCCAAGAAGGTCAACCGCGGCATCCGTGGCCACTACAAGAGTAAATCCTCCGGGTTCTCCGGGAAAAGTGGATATGCAATCAAGCCTGTCTCGGTACTTGAATGGATGAAATATGCGGTCACTGTCCAAGTGCCGCATTCCATTCTCCTCCCTTAAAAGCTTTGACTGGCATGTGTGGATCACACACACACATTTGAATTATTTTACACTGAGCATGTCTTAAAAATTAGCGTCAAACCGCGGCATCTGTGGGTGTCATAAGAGTAAATCCTCCGGGTTCTCCGGGAAAAGGAAATAAATCGCTCGTCTCCGGTAGTCTCCATTTCTGAAGTATGCGGTCACTGTGCATCTTCCGCACGGCTGCACCCTTTACAGAATACCGTTATTTCCGTGTGTCGAACTCTGAATTCTATTTGAGATACCTAAGTGAAAGCAGATGTATCTGTTTCTTCTTGTTACGCGATTACTATTTCATTTGGTCAGTGGTGGTTACCGTCAGGGAAAATCACTTCTTCCTTGGTGTGTGGGAATATTGATTGCCACTCCTTCGAGTGGTTTGCATTTGTGTCGAGTATGGACAATGATATCCGAAAGTTACAAATCAAAATTACTTTGAATTCAGTGCCGAATAAGCTTGAATTTGATCGTTGTAGCTGTTAAAATTTCGTATCTTCCTTCTGCACTTCTTATGCAGTTCGTTCGTTAAATACGCTTAGAAAAGGGACTTTTATCATTCGTTTTCGTTCGCCGTTGAACCACTCGCATATAATGATAACTAGCGACAAAACGCCGGCATCCGTGGCCATCATAAGAGTAAATCCACCGCGTCCCCCGGGAAAAGAATCTGAATCCCTCGTCTTCGGTATTCTCCAGTTGTGATGTATGCGGTCACTGTGCATGTGCCGCACGGCTCCATCCTACAAAGTATTGTTTCACTCGGTATGTGCCGAACACACATCCATTTGAATTATTTTAACACTGAGCATACCTTTAAAACTAGCATCAATATGCGGCATCCGTGGCCATCATAAGAGTAAATCCTCCGGGTTCTCCGGGGAAAAGGATATGAATCCCTCGTCTTCGGTAGTCTCCAGTGTTAAAGTATGCTGTCACTGGGCATGGGTCGCGTATCTACATCCTCCAAAATAAGCTTTCCCTCGGCATTTGCCAAACACAGATCCATTTTAATTATTTTAACACTGTGCACATCTTTGAAACTAGCGTCAAACCGCGGCATCCGTGGCTATCATAAGAGTAAATCCTCCGGGTTCTCCGGGAAAAGGAAATAAATCGCTCGTCTTCGGTATTCTCCATGGGTGAAGTATGCGGTCACTGCGCATCTTCCGCACGGCTGCATCCACAGAATGCCGTTATTTCCGTGTGTCAGACTCTGAATTCTATTTGGGATACTAAGTGAAAGCAGATGTATCTGTTTCTTCTTGTTACGCGATTACTATTTCATTTGGTCAGTGGTGGTTACCGTCAGGGAAAATCACTTCTTCCTTGGTGTGTGGGAATATTGATTGCCACTCCTTCGAGTGGTTTGCATTTCAGTGTCGAATATGGACAATGATATCCGAAAGTTACAAATCAAAATTACTTTGAATTCAGTGCCGAATAAGCTTGAATTTGATCGTTGTAGCTGTTAAAATTTCGTATCTTCCTTCTGCACTTCTTATGCAGTTCGTTCGTTAAATACGCTTAGAAAAGGGACTTTTATCATTCGTTTTCGTTCGCCGTTGAACCACTCGCATATAATGATAACTAGCGACAAAACCACGGCATCCGTGGCCATCATAAGAGTAAATCAACCGCGTCCCCCGGGAAAAGAATCTGAATCCCTCGTCTTCGGTATTCTCCAGTTGTGATGTATGCGGTCACTGTGCATGTGCCGCACGGCTCCATCCTACAAAGTATTGTTTCACTCGGTATGTGCCGAACACACATCCATTTGAATTATTTTAACACTGAGCATACCTTTAAAACTAGCATCAAACCGCGGCATCCGTGGCCATCATAAGAGTAAATCCTCCGGGTTCTCCGGGAAAAGGAAATAAATCGCTCGTCTTCGGTATTCTCCATGGGTGAAGTATGCGTTCACTGCAGAAGTCCCATTCTCCTCCCTTGTAAGCTTTAAGTGGCATGTGTCGAACACACACATTTGAATTATTTGAGCACTGAGCATGTCTTACGAATTAGCGTCAAACCGCGGCATCCGTGGCTATCATAAGAGTAAATCCTCCGGGTTCCCCGAGGAAAGGGATATTGATCCTTTGTCTTCAGTAGTCTCCAGTTTCAGAAAATGCGGTCACTGTGCGTGTGCCGCGCGGCTACATCCTCCAAAAGATGCTTTCACTAGGTATATGCCGAACACATCCCTTTGAATCATTTTAACACTGAGCATATCATGAGAACTAGCGTCAAACCGCGGCATCCGTGGCCATCATAAGAGTAAATCCTCCGGGTTCTCCGGGAAAAGGATATAAATCGCTCGTCTTCGGTATTCTGCATGGATGAAGTATGCGGTCACTGTGCAAGTGCCGCATTCCATTCTCCTCCCTTGTAAGCTTTAACTGGCATGTGTCGATCACACACACACATTTGAATTATTTTAACACTGAGCATGACTTAAAAATTAGCGTCAAACCGCGGCATCTGTGGGTGTCATAAGAGTAAATCCTCCGGGTTCTCCGGGAAAAGGATATAAATCCCTCGACTCCGGTAATCTCCATTTCTGAAGTATGCGGTCAATGTGCATCTTCCGCACGGCTGCATCCTTTACAGAATACCGTTATTTCCGTGTGTCGAACTCTGAATTCTATTTGAGATACCTAAGTGAAAGCAGATGTATCTGTTTCTTCTTGTTACGCGATTACTATTTCATTTGGTCAGTGGTGGTTACCGTCAGGGAAAATCACTTCTTCCTTGGTGTGTGGGAATATTGATTGCCACTCCTTCGAGTGGTTTGCATTTGTGTCGAGTATGGACAATGATATCCGAAAGTTACAAATCAAAATTACTTTGAATTCAGTGCCGAATAAGCTTGAATTTGATCGTTGTAGCTGTTAAAATGTCGTATCTTCCTTCTGCACTTCTTATGCAGTTCGTTCGTTAAATACGCTTAGAAAAGGGACTTTTCTCATTCGTTTTCGTTCGCCGTTGAACCACTCGCATATAATGATAACTAGCGACAAAACCACGGCATCCGTGGCCATCATAAGAGTAAATCCACCGCGTCCCCCGGGAAAAGAATCTGAATCCCTCGTCTTCGGTATTCTCCAGTTGTGATGTATGCGGTCACTGTGCATGTGCCGCACGGCTCCATCCTACAAAGTATTGTTTCACTCGGTATGTGCCGAACACACATCCATTTGAATTATTTTAACACTGAGCATACCTTTAAAACTAGCATCAAACCGCGGCATCCGTGGCCATCATAAGAGTAAATCCTCCGGGTTCTCCGGGGAAAAGGATATGAATCCCTCGTCTTCGGTAGTCTCCAGTGTTAAAGTATGCTGTCACTGGGCATGGGTCGCGTATCTACATCCTCCAAAATAAGCTTTCCCTCGGCATTTGCCAAACACAGATCCATTTTAATTATTTTAACACTGTGCACATCTTTAAAACTAGCGTCAAACCGCGGCATCCGTGGCTATCATAAGAGTAAATCCTCCGGGTTCTCCGGGAAAAGGAAATAAATCGCTCGTCTTCGGTATTCTCCATTAGTGAAGTATGCGGTCACTGCGCAAGTGCCATTCTCCTCCCTTGTAAGCTTTAAGTGGCATGTTTCGAACACACACATTTGAATTATTTGAACACTGAGCATGTCTTACGAATTAGCGTCAAACCGCGGCATCCGTGGCTATCTTAAGAGTAAATCCTCCGGGTTCCTCGACGAAAGGGATATTAATCCCTTGTTTCCAGTATTTTCCAGTTCCGAAATATGCGATCACCGTGCGTGTCCCGCGCGGCTACATCCTCCAAAATATTCTTTCACTAGGTATATGCCGAACACATCCCTTTGAATCATTTTAACACTGAGCATATCATGAGAACTAGCGTCAAACCGCGGCATCCGTGGCCATCATAAGAGTAAATCCTCCGGGTTCTCCGGGAAAAGGATATAAATCGCTCGTCTTCGGTATTCTGCATGGATGAAATATGCGGTCACTGTCCAAGTGCCGCATTCCATTCTCCTCCCTTAAAAGCTTTGACTGGCATGTGTGGATCACACACACACATTTGAATTATTTTACACTGAGCATGTCTTAAAAATTAGCGTCAAACCGCGGCATCTGTGGGTGTCATAAGAGTAAATCCTCCGGGTTCTCCGGGAAAAGGAAATAAATCGCTCGTCTTCGGTATTCTCCATGGGTGAAGTATGCGTTCACTGCGCAAGTCCCATTCTCCTCCCTTGTAAGCTTTAAGTGGCATGTGTCGAACACACACATTTGAATTATTTGAACACTGAGCATGTCTTACGAATTAGCGTCAAACCGCGGCATCCGTGGCTATCATAAGAGTAAATCCTCCGGGTTTCCCGAGGAAAGGGATATTGATCCTTTGTCTTCAGTAGTCTCCAGTTTCAGAAAATGCGGTCACTGTGCGTGTGCCGCGCGGCTACACATTCCAAAAGATGCTTTTACTAGGTATATGCCGAACACATCCCTTTGAATCATTTTAACACTGAGCATATCATGAGAACTAGCGTCAAACCGCGGCATCCGTGGCCATCATAAGAGTAATTCCCCGGGTTCTCCGGGAAAAGGATATAAATCGCTCGTCTTCGGTATTCTGCATGGATGAAGTATGCGGTCACTGTGCAAGTGCCGCATTCCATTCTCCCTTGTAAGCTTTAACTGGCATGTGTCGATCACACACACACATTTGAATTATTTTAACACTGAGCATGTCTTAAAAATTAGCGTCAAACCGCGGCATCTGTGGGTGTCATAAGAGTAAATCCTCCGGGTGCTCCGGGAAAAGGATATAAATCCCTCGTCTCCGGTAGTCTCCATTTCTGAAGTATGCGGTCACTGTGCATCTTCCGCACGGCTGCATCCTTTACAGAATACCGTTATTTCCGTGTGTCGAACTCTGAATTCTATTTGAGATACCTATGTGAAAGCAGATGTATCGGTTTCTTCTTGTTACGCGATTACTATTTCATTTGGTCAGTGGTGGTTACCGTCAGGGAAAATCACTTCTTCCTTGGTGTGTGGGAATATTGATTGCCACTCCTTCGAGTGGTTTGCATTTCAGTGTCGAGTATGGACAATGATATCCGAAAGTTACAAATCAAAATTACTTTGAATTCAGTGCCGAATAAGCTTGAATTTGATCGTTGTAGCTGTTAAAATTTCGTATCTTCCTTCTGCACTTCTTATGCAGTTCGTTCGTTAAATACGCTTAGAAAAGGGACTTTTATCATTCGTTTTCGTTCGCCGTTGAACCACTCGCATATAATGATAACTAGCGACAAAACGCCGGCATCCGTGGCCATCATAAGAGTAAATCCACCGCGTCCCCCGGGAAAAGAATCTGAATCCCTCGTCTTCGGTATTCTCCAGTTGTGATGTATGCGGTCACTGTGCATGTGCCGCACGGCTCCATCCTACAAAGTATTGTTTCACTCGGTATGTGCCGAACACACATCCATTTGAATTCTTTTAACACTGAGCATACCTTTAAAACTAGCATCAATATGCGGCATCCGTGGCCATCATAAGAGTAAATCCTCCGGGTTCTCCGGGGAAAAGGATATGAATCCCTCGTCTTCGGTAGTCTCCAGTGTTAAAGTATGCTGTCACTGGGCATGGGTCGCGTATCTACATCCTCCAAAACAAGCTTTCCCTCGGCATTTGCCAAACACAGATCCATTTTAATTATTTTAATACTGTGTACATCTTTGAAACTAGCGTCAAACCGGGGCATCCGTGGCTATCATAAGAGTAAATCCTCCGGGTTCTCCGGGAAAAGGATATAAATCGCTCGTCTTCGGTATTCTCCATGGGTGAAGTATGCGGTCACTGCGCAAGTTCCATTCTCCTCTTTTGTAAGCTTTAAGTGGCATGTGTCGAACACACACATTTGAATTATTTAAACACTGAGGATGTCTTACGAATTAGCGTCAAACCGCGGCATCCGTCGCTATCATAAGAGTAAATCCTCCGGGTTTCCCGACGAAAGGGATATTAATCCCTTGTTTCCAATATTCTCCAATTCCGAAATATGCGGTCACCGTGCGTGTGCCGCCCGGCTACATCCTCGAAAATATTCTTTAACTAGGTATATTCCGAACACATCCCCTTGAATCATTTTAACACTGAGCATATCTTGAGAACTAGCGTCAAACCGCGGCATCCGTGGCTATCATAAGAGTAAATCCTCCGGGTTCCCCGAGGAAAGGGATATTGATCTTTTTTCTTCAGTAGTCTCCAGTTTCAGAAAATGCGGTCACTGTGCGTGTGCCGCGCGGCTACATCCTCCAAAAGATGCTTTCACTAGGTATATGCCGAACACATCCCTTTGAATCATTTTAACACTGAGCATATCATGAGAACTAGCGTCAAACCGCGGCATCCGTGGCCATCATAAGAGTAAATCCTCCGGGTTCTCCGGGAAAAGGATATAAATCGCTCGTCTTCGGTATTCTGAATGGATGAAATATGCGGTCACTGTGCAAGTTCCGCATTCCATTCTCCCTTGTAAGCTTTAACTGGCATGTGTCGATCACACACACACGTTTGAATTATTTTAACACTGAGCATGTCTTAAAAATTCGCGTCAAACCGCGGCATCTGTGGGTGTCATAAGAGTAAATCCTCCGGGTTCTCCGGGAAAAGGATATAAATCCCTCGTCTCCGGTAGTCTCCATTTCTGAAGTATGCGGTCACTGTGCATCTTCCGCACGGCTGCATCCTTTACAGAATACCGTTATTTCCGTGTGTCGAACTCTGAATTCTATTTGAGATACCTAAGTGAAAGCAGATGTATCTGTTTCTTCTTGTTACGCGATTACTATTTCATTTGGTCAGTGGTGGTTACCGTCAGGGAAAATCACTTCTTCCTTGGTGTGTGGGAATATTGATTGCCACTCCTTCGAGTGGTTTGCATTTGTGTCGAGTATGGACAATGATATCCGAAAGTTACAAATCAAAATTACTTTGAATTCAGTGCCGAATAAGCTTGAATTTGATCGTTGTAGCTGTTAAAATTTCGTATCTTCCTTCTGCACTTCTTATGCAGTTCGTTCGTTAAATACGCTTAGAAAAGGGACTTTTCTCATTCGTTTTCGTTCGCCGTTGAACCACTCGCATATAATGATCACTAGCGACAAAACCACGGCATCCGTGGCCACCATAAGAGTAAATCCACCGCGTCCCCCGGGAAAAGAATCTGAATCCCTCGTCTTCGGTATTCTCCAGTTGTGATGTATGCGGTCACTGTGCATGTGCCGCACGGCTCCATCCTACAAAGTATTGTTTCACTCGGTATGTGCCGAACACACATCCATTTGAATTATTTTAACACTGAGCATACCTTTAAAACTAGCATCAAACCGCGGCATCCGTGGCCATCATAAGAGTAAATCCTCCGGGTTCTCCGGGAAAAGGAAATAAATCGCTCGTCTTCGGTATTCTCCATGGGTGAAGTATGCGTTCACTGCAGAAGTCCCATTCTCCTCCCTTGTAAGCTTTAAGTGGCATGTGTCGAACACACACATTTGAATTATTTGAGCACTGAGCATGTCTTACGAATTAGCGTCAAACCGCGGCATCCGTGGCTATCATAAGAGTAAATCCTCCGGGTTCCCCGAGGAAAGGGATATTGATCCTTTGTCTTCAGTAGTCTCCAGTTTCAGAAAATGCGGTCACTGTGCGTGTGCCGCGCGGCTACATCCTCCAAAAGATGCTTTCACTAGGTATATGCCGAACACATCCCTTTGAATCATTTTAACACTGAGCATATCATGAGAACTAGCGTCAAACCGCGGCATCCGTGGCCATCATAAGAGTAAATCCTCCGGGTTCTCCGGGAAAAGGATATAAATCGCTCGTCTTCGGTATTCTGCATGGATGAAGTATGCGGTCACTGTGCAAGTGCCGCATTCCATTCTCCCTTGTAAGCTTTAACTGTCATGTGTCGATCACACACACACACATTTGAATTATTTTAACACTGAGCATGTCTTAAAAATTAGCGTCAAACCGCGGCATCTGTGGGTGTCATAAGAGTAAATCCTCCGGGTTCTCCGGGAAAAGGATATAAATCCCTCGACTCCGGTAGTCTCCATTTCTGAAGTATGCGGTCACTGTGCATCTTCCGCACGGCTGCATCCTTTACAGAATACCGTTATTTCCGTGTGTCGAACTCTGCATTCTATTTGAGATACCTATGTGAAAGCAGATGTATCGGTTTCTTCTTGTTACGCGATTACTATTTCATTTGGTCAGTGGTGGTTACCGTCAGGGAAAATCACTTCTTCCTTGGTGTGTGGGAATATTGATTGCCACTCCTTCGAGTGGTTTGCATTTCAGTGTCGAGTATGGACAATGATATCCGAAAGTTACAAATCAAAATTACTTTGAATTCAGTGCCGAATAAGCTTGAATTTGATCGTTGTAGCTGTTAAAATTTCGTATCTTCCTTCTGCACTTCTTATGCAGTTCGTTCGTTAAATACGCTTAGAAAAGGGACTTTTATCATTCGTTTTCGTTCGCCGTTGAACCACTCGCATATAATGATAACTAGCGACAAAACCACGGCATCCGTGGCCATCATAAGAGTAAATCAACCGCGTCCCCCGGGAAAAGAATCTGAATCCCTCGTCTTCGGTATTCTCCAGTTGTGATGTATGCGGTCACTGTGCATGTGCCGCACGGCTCCATCCTACAAAGTATTGTTTCACTCGGTATGTGCCGAACACACATCCATTTGAATTATTTTAACACTGAGCATACCTTTAAAACTAGCATCAAACCGCGGCATCCGTGGCCATCATAAGAGTAAATCCTCCGGGTTCTCCGGGAAAAGGAAATAAATCGCTCGTCTTCGGTATTCTCCATGGGTGAAGTATGCGTTCACTGCAGAAGTCCCATTCTCCTCCCTTGTAAGCTTTAAGTGGCATGTGTCGAACACACACATTTGAATTATTTGAGCACTGAGCATGTCTTACGAATTAGCGTCAAACCGCGGCATCCGTGGCCATCATAAGAGTAAATCCTCCGGGTTCTCCGGGAAAAGGATATAAATCGCTCGTCTTCGGTATTCTGCATGGATGAAGTATGCGGTCACTGTGCAAGTGCCGCATTCCATTCTCCCTTGTAAGCTTTAACTGGCATGTGTCGATCACACACACACATTTGAATTATTTTAACACTGAGCATGTCTTAAAAATTAGCGTCAAACCGCGGCATCTGTGGGTGTCATAAGAGTAAATCCTCCGGGTTCTCCGGGAAAAGGATATAAATCCCTCGACTCCGGTAGTCTCCATTTCTGAAGTATGCGGTCACTGTGCATCTTCCGCACGGCTGCATCCTTTACAGAATACCGTTATTTCCGTGTGTCGAACTCTGAATTCTATTTGAGATACCTAAGTGAAAGCAGATGTATCGGTTTCTTCTTGTTACGCGATTACTATTTCATTTGGTCAGTGGTGGTTACTGTCAGGGAAAATCACTTCTTCCTTGGTGTGTGGGAATATTGATTGCCACTCCTTCGAGTGGTTTGCATTTCAGTGTCGAGTATGGACAATGATATCCGAAAGTTGCAAATCAAAATTACTTTGAATTCAGTGCCGAATAAGCTTGAATTTGATCGTTGTAATTGTTAAAATGTCGTATCTTCCTTCTGCACTTCTTATGCAGTTCGTTCGTTAAATACGCTTAGAAAAGGGACTTTTCTCATTCGTTTTCGTTCGCCGTTGAACCACTCGCATATAATGATCACTAGCGACAAAACCACGGCATCCGTGGCCACCATAAGAGTAAATCCACCGCGTCCCCCGGGAAAAGAATCTGAATCCCTCGTCTTCGGTATTCTCCAGTTGTGATGTATGCGGTCACTGTGCATGTGCCGCACGGCTCCATCCTACAAAGTATTGTTTCACTCGGTATGTGCCGAACACACATCCATTTGAATTCTTTTAACACTGAGCATACCTTTAAAACTAGCATCAATATGCGGCATCCGTGGCCATCATAAGAGTAAATCCTCCGGGTTCTCCGGGGAAAAGGATATGAATCCCTCGTCTTCGGTAGTCTCCAGTGTTAAAGTATGCTGTCACTGGGCATGGGTCGCGTATCTACATCCTCCAAAACAAGCTTTCCCTCGGCATTTGCCAAACACAGATCCATTTTAATTATTTTAATACTGTGTACATCTTTGAAACTAGCGTCAAACCGGGGCATCCGTGGCTATCATAAGAGTAAATCCTCCGGGTTCTCCGGGAAAAGGATATAAATCGCTCGTCTTCGGTATTCTCCATGGGTGAAGTATGCGGTCACTGCGCAAGTTCCATTCTCCTCTTTTGTAAGCTTTAAGTGGCATGTGTCGAACACACACATTTGAATTATTTAAACACTGAGCATGTCTTACGAATTAGCGTCAAACCGCGGCATCCGTGGCTATCATAAGAGTAAATCCTCCGGGTTCCTCGACGAAAGGGATATTAATCCCTTGTTTCCAGTATTCTCCAATTCCGAAATATGCGGTCACCGTGCGTGTGCCGCCCGGCTACATCCTCGAAAATATTCTTTCACTAGGTATATTCCGAACACATCCCTTTGAATCATTTTAACACTGAGCATATCTTGACAACTAGCGTCAAACCGCGGCATCCGTGGCTATCATAAGAGTAAATCCTCCGGGTTCCCCGAGGAAAGGGATATTGATCCTATGTCTTCAGTAGTCTCCAGTTTCAGAAAATGCGGTCACTGTGCGTGTGCCGCGCGGCTACATCCTCCAAAAGATGCTTTCACTAGGTATATGCCGAACACATCCCTTTGAATCATTTTAACACTGAGCATATCATGAGAACTAGCGTCAAACTGCGGCATCCGTGGCCATCATAAGAGTAAATCCTCCGGGTTCTCCGGGAAAAGGATATAAATCGCTCGTCTTCGGTATTCTGCATGGATGAAGTATGCGGTCACTGTGCATCTTCCGCACGGCTGCATCCTTTACAGAATACCGTTATTTCCGTGTG